>APFE030370605.1:50757-65936 GCA_000404065.3 Pinus taeda
TTTTGGGCACTTCAACCCCAATCATAAATGTTCATAAACTGAGGGCTCCTAAGTCCTAAAAGTGTTGCTTCACTTCCTAAAGGAACAAGGTCAGCTGATTACATCATCTCCGAGAAGTTCTCCACTGAAAACTGCTCATAAATGGTCAAAACTAGACCATATTGAAAGCTCAATGCAGAGGGTGCGATGCATATCACCTTCCCAATGTACAAGTTGTGATGCATACTGATTTTCTCCTCTGTAGGGTGCGATGGTCGGGAATGGAAAAATGGTAGGGACAAAATGCGAGGTGGAAGATCATGGAATCTTCCAGAAGCTTCCCCTCTGACACTTGCCTCTCTGTTTTTGACCAGGGATGAGTAAGAGATCACCATTCCCCAAGTGGAAGCAGGAACTATCAGAGAGAGGACACTAATCAAGACCTCAGAAGATGACTCACCTCCCTACAATCATCTATATATGGATCCCTCATCACAGAGATCTAGAGGCTGGAATCTTGTATCTTGTAGAGAAGTGTTGTTGGTTTTCTGGTGTCTATTCATAGTGTTGGGTGATCTAAGCTTTACTTTAGGTGAAGAAGGGCTTTCTAGCTGGAGGATGATGTTGGGTCAGAACATATGGTTGTAATTCTCTTGCTACTTTTCATCTAAATAAATCTATTCAAGTTTTCCTCCATATTCTTGTATGTTTACTTATATATGCATTTGTATGGTTAACACGCATTTGGTCCTGTGTTATTTATGAATATAGATATTTGTTTTTTGATAGTAGTATGTTGCTGTGATTCCACAGGTGCTCTTTGAAGCTGGGCAGACGAAGAAGAAGCAGCGAAGTTCTATCAGGAAGGAGAGGAATCAAACAAGGAAATCAAGCGCAAGACTAAGGTTGGTCTTCTTGGTTCCACTCTTATCTATTTTCATAAAGGAAAACGAAAGTAGACTTTACTTGTTTGTTTCTAAGATAGCTACCAGTCTTAGTGGGAATAGCAGCATCCAAGTGGACACTATTCCCGGTAACAATGGGGGAACCATTGTAGGGGTTGTCTTTGCTCTAAAGACTCGATCGATAGATGATTGTCAAACCGAGAGGAATTCAACCCCTGCACGAAGGATAGTATGGGAGAGGTATGATTTGCAACTGCGAGATGGCCTAGTTAAGGAATTGGAGGGGGCGAGACCCAGGCCTGGAGGGGGAAGGGAGATCTTAGATGAAGTTCTCGATTTGAGATTATAGGGTAATGGGGGATCCAATGGAGATAAGGAGGGCGAAGGGTGAATAATAGGGTGAATGGAGGGGGCGTGGTGGAATCAACCAGATGGTGGGGGGAGAGTTGCAAAAAATGGATGTCGAGGTGGAGTTTTTATGAGAATGAAGTACAGATTGATTTAGATCAGTAGATATATTAACATTAGAAAGAGATGTAGATAAGGGCAGAGGAGTACTCACTGATCGAGCCGCTTCCATTGCTGCTCGTGCAGGAGTCAGTGGTGGGGATGGAGGAATAGAGGATGTACTCACTGCTTGGTTCATAGGAGGATCTGGAGCTGGCTCTATGATCTTCTAGAGCTGGCTCTGTGATCTTCCTACAATGTGCCAAGGTTCCTTGTTCATTTGTCAGACCTTGCACTACTGTTGCCTCTTGTGTTTTATTTACTAGAGGACATTCTTTGAAGATATTCCTAACCTTGTGGCATCTGTGACATCGAAATGGCACACTCTCATAATCCAGGATCTAAACTCATGTAAAATTCCTCCACTGTAGCTTGATACTTTCCTCCAATCCCTCCCTAGTGTCCAAATGTACCAGTATGCGAGCTAAAGAGTGATTTTTGGATTGCACAATGGTTTTGTTGTAGTCCAGATATGTGCCTAGGGTGTTCCCAATTTTTATGAAGACCTCTTCTGACCAGTATTGCAATGGTAGCCCCAGTAACCTCACCCAAAGCGGCCCTGCTCTGATCTGCTCTTTCTCAAGGTCAAAGAGAGGACTCCAATGCTTGAGTAACACCGGTGCCATTTTTATATGCCAGAACTGAGCAAGGGCTAAGTTTGTGTATTCTTCATTTTCAAAATGAAGGACAAACCAACTGCGAGCCAGGGTTTGTACCAATGGAAATTGTTGGAACATTTGTCCCCAAATATCCTTTACCCAGAGCCCTAATTGCTCCACTATGTAGGTCTAGTCATGAACCCTACCCACCAAAACCTTGTTGGCGTTGTCTGCTATATCTCCCATGGAGAGGCCTTCATCAAATTTGATGGTGTAGTCTTTTCTGAAGATCTTGATACACTTCGATTTCTTCTTCCCTATGCGTAGAGCAGTAGGATGTGATTACAGATGATCAAATTGGGTATTTTTCACTATGGATGAGTCCTCTATTTGTGCCCTAACCATTAGAGTGACAAAACATCCTAAGGGCTTCGCAGATTCTAGAGGTGTGCTACCAGCTCCTGTAGTATTTGTTGCTTGCTTTGAGGGAATGTCTGTATTCGGTCCTTGTAGAGGGTTAGGGTTAGGGTTTTGCTGATAGCAGAGGTTGGCAGGAGGGGTGGGATCGAAAAGTAGGATGAGTAGGAGGCGAGTAGGTTAGGGGTAGTGGGGGACAGGGGTGGGTAGTCGAGTCTAGGCAAAACTATGGAGCGGGATCTGAGATGGGGGGAGTTGTAAAAATGCCCAGGCAAGGTGACAAATGACACCGGATGCGAATAGGACAAGGCAGATGTAGCAGAAACCAATTTCTGAATAGGGTTGTAAAATATGACCTGGTCGCATAACCGATTTGGAGAATAATCAACAGCATCGAGGTCCATTCTGTCCATGATTAACCGCGGAAAAAGACAGGTGCAGGCAGGGACTAGAGTTGTGGGTTGTCAGGTAGACCACTATGGTTGTGTGCTCAGGTTTACCTAGGGTTTTCGATGAGAGTAGGGCTAAGGCTGTAGAGCTCCATTGTTCTCACAGTCGTGAACCTCCTTTATACTCTATATACTCTCACTACCAACTCTCACAAATAGATAGATCAATGACTTAAAAATTATCCTCTTTGAGGTGGAAACCTGATTTACATTACGTAAGTGAGAAATCTTGGATAATTTAAATGACAAGACCTCCTTTCTATATATAGGAGTCTAAGGGGTCAAAATATAATCAGAGAGGACACAACAATAATAATGTAAGGGCAGAACAATAACAATAGTGGGCTTCTATGGGGCACACTAATAACAATATGGGGACAACATGGGCACAATAATAATAATGAGGGGGCTACACTGACAATAAAAATGAGGGAATACACTAGTACTATAGGAACCTAACATTCCCCTCTCCTTGAAAAAAATGTTTTTCTCAACACTTGAGTAGTTATAGATGCTTCTGTTAAAATTCTAATCCTACCATGTGGAATATTTAGTGGGTAAGTTCTTCCACTTGATGAGATACTCTAAAATTGATCGATTTTGTAGCTGTCGAGTTCTTGTTTCGATGGCTACTTCAGGTTCCAATGTGATTTTTCCTTCCTTGTCAAGTTCTGGAAATATTGTTTGAACTGTGATCTTGTCACCTATAACCTTCTTTAAGCATGAGACATGGAAAATTGGGTTCACTCAGGAAGATGAACAAAGCTTCAATATGTATGCCATAGTACCAATATTTTTCAACACCTTGTATGAACCATAATACTTTGGTGATAATTTATTATCCTTCTTAACTTGATAGAGGGGAATTTTTTTGTATGGTTGTAGCTGTATAAATACCCAGTTGCCTACATCAAAACTTCTTTCACTGCGATGTTGATCTACATTTTGTTTCATTCTATTCTGCACCAAAGTGAGGTTATCCTTTAAGAGTTGGAGAACTTATTGTTGATTCTCAATGTGATATTCCACTGCTTGAACTTATAATTTTCTCTTAAAGATGATGTGATGGATGGTGGATTATATCTAAAAAGTGCCATAAATTGGGTCATTTTTGTTGTAGTATGGAAGGAAGTTTTATACCACCATTCAGCTAAAGGTAACCACTTGAGGCATTATGTCTATTTATCAAATATAAAGCAATGAAGATATCCTTCCAAACATTTGTTAACTATCTTAGTTTTCCCATTAGATTGAGGATGATAAGATGAGATATGAGCTAATTGAGTGCCCAAAAAAGAAAATAATTTCGTCCAAAAATTTTCCAGTGAAAAATGGGATCTCTGTCACTTACAATAATATTTGGGTTTCCATGTAGCTTTTGAATTGTTTCCATAAATGTAGAAGCAATTGTATTGGCTTTAAATGGATGAGATAATGCACAAAAGTGTGCATACTTGGTAATTCTATCAATTACCATCATGATGACACTCTTTCCTTCAGACTTGGTTAAACCTGTGATAAAATCCATTGAAACCTCCCCCCAACGTTGACTTGGAATGGATAAAGATTGTAATAGACCCTGTTATAGAAATATTTAGGCACCTCAACCCCAAACTTATATGTCAATGTATTATGGCTCATCAACCCCTAAAAGAGTTTTTTCATACCCTAAAGGAACATAGTCATCTGAATACATCATTCCCCAAAAATTCCATATGAGAAACCATCCAAAAATTGCCTAAATTGAACCATGCTAACTGCTCCACTGGCAAAGTGCGATGCATACTGAGTGGGACACTTCCAGGGTGTGATGCATACTGTTTAGACCTTTTATAGGGTTTTATGGGTGATTATGGACAAATTTTCTTGACATTTTGTTAGTTGGTTTCTCATGGAATCTTCTAGAAACTTCTCCTGTGCCACTTGCCTCTTTGAATTCGCCCAAGGATGAACAAGGGAACTAGGAAACCATCTCCAATCCATTCTCTTGTGGAACCAATTGTAACAAGTGGAATGACACTAATCAAACCCCATGGATGACTCACACCCTTGAAAAAATATATAAATTGATTTCCCATCCAAGAGATCAAGAGGCTGTAATGTTATGAATTGCAAGTAAGTGTTGATAGTTTGTAATTGAGGAGAGAGCATTGTATTCTTGTTAGAGTGATCTTGCTATTTCATGAGGTGAAGAAGGATTGAAGCTGGGAGGATGGCGCTAGATCAGACAACTGGGTTGTAATTCTCCTTTCTATTAATAAAGCTCTTCAAGTTTTCTCCCATATGATTGTGCAATTGTGAATGCTATCATTTGTGACTGTTATCATTTGTTCATTATATATGTGATTCTGTAATGCTTATGTTATAATAGATCACGATGCTTTGATGGTTCTTTGTTGTTGTACTTGTGCAGGTACTCTCCAAGTGTGTTAAGTATGGGGAGGAGCTGCAAGATCTGCCAAAGGAGAGAGAGATAAAGCAAGGGATTAAGCGGATGTTCCAAGTTGGTTCCATTATTTTTCTCTTATCTGTTACACATAGGAAAAATCATTGAATTGCTTTAAACTATTGTTTCTAGGGTACCTGCCAAACCTAGAGGGTTGGTCATTCAACAAGACACTAATTTTCCCAGAAACAGACCCACTTTTTATTATCTCAACTTTATTTTTTTTAGCAAACCAAACATTCCAACTCAAACTTTTCAATATCAAATTGAAGGCCATCCCAAAAAAATTCTTTCTTAACACTGTGGTATGTTTTTAAAAATCCAAAGTGCCATCCTAAGGGAGAGGTTTGCAATTTTAGAATAATATTTTGTTTGAGTTTTTAATTCTTACAATGGTATAAGTGATGTTTGTACCATAATGAATCATTCTTCCAACTAAATGTATCAGATTTACTGGGATCTTGCTGTAACTTTTGAATGAATGCCCAAACTTCTTCATCATTATTCCATTCATCCCTTGCTTTGGTTAGCCAATTTGGTTGGATAATATAAATGGCACAAAGAAATTCTTCAACATCCTCATCCTTCCTTGAGAGTGCATATCCAACAAAAATTTTCTTCCCTTTTTTTAGATGATTTCAAAGTCATAACCCAACATCTTTGTGACCCATTTTTACTGCTCTTCTGAAGATAATCTTTGTTCTAAAAATTATTAAAGACTGTCATGATCCATTTTTATCTTGAAGTGTCTTCCCATTAAGTAAGGTCACCATTTAGTAAGTGCATGTAGTATTGCCAACATTTCCTTCTCATAAATAGCTTTGTGTAAATAATTTCCTTTGATTGGACTACTTTCAAAAGAAATGAGTATTCCTTGTTGCATTAAAACAACACTAATTCCATTTCTTGAGGCATCACATTCTACAACAAAGGTTTTTGTGAAGTCTGGCATAGCTAAGACTGGTGCTTGGCACATTGCCTCTTTTAGACATTGAAAGCACTTATTTGCTTGTGGAGTCCAAGAAAATGCATATTTCTTTACTAATGTTGCTAGAGGTGTTGGTATTCTCCCATAATAATTAACAAACTTGTGACAATACCCTATCTACCTGAGAAATCCTTGTAGATGCTTTATGGATGTGGGGATTTTCCATTCCTTAATGGATTTAGTTTTACTAGGGTATACCTTAACACCTTCATGAGATACAATATGACCCAGATATTCCACCTCCAGTACTCCAAAGAAACATTTCGATGTTTCTGCATATATTTGTTTCTCCTCCAATAGTTTGAGCACCTTGTAAACATGTTGAACATGATCCTTTGAATACTTCTTGTAGATTAGTATATCATCAAAAAATACTAACACAAATTTTCTAAGGAAGGGTTTGAAAATGGAATTCATCAAACCTTGAAATGTAGAAGGTGCATTAGTAAGGCCAGAAGGCATGACTAAAAATTCATATTGACCCTCATGAGCTCTAAATGTTGTTTTTAGAATGTCTTTAGTCTTCATTCTGATTTGATGATATCCTGAATGGAGGTCCAACTTGGTGAAGTAAATTTCTCCATGTAATTCATCCAATAATTCATCAATGAAAGGAATGGGAAATTTATCCTTAATAGTGAGCTTGTTGAGCTCCCTATAATCCGAACACATGCACCATGATCCATCCTTCATGTGCACCAATACTACTCGAGTAGAGAAAAAACTTTGACTAGGTTGAATTATACCAGCCTCTAACATTTATGCAACCATATATTCAATTTCACTCTTTTGGGCATAGGGATATCTGTAAGGCCTCATGTTTGGAGGAACACTTCTTGGAATCAAATGAATAGCATGATCATGATAACAAATATGTGGAAGGCCTTTGTGAGTCTCAAATACCTTGGAATGATTGTCCAATAATTTTTGGAGTTCTAGAGAAATAGATGATTTCGATGTGGAAACCCTAGTGAACATAATTGTGCAATTATGCCTTGTTATTCTTTCTTTAGAATATTTCTCATTCCATTAGAGCTTATTAAATTTCCTTTTTTCCCTGCAATACCCCTATTGGCTCAGTGCGGCTTGACCTAGGTTTGGAAGTGATTTAGCTAAGAAAATCCCAGTACTACTAGGCCTTTCGGCAACAGTCTGCAGAGTGCGGACTGAGGTCTCACTCGAAGTAGTATGGGAGAGTGCTAGAACTAGGTTTTCACACCCTGGGGATGTCTGATATGTGGTGATTGGTACACAGTCTAACCTTCACACTTACTGTGCTACACGCACCTAAGGGCACCCCACTCCCTGTGATATTGTCTTCATGCAGTTCTAGCCGTGACGCAACTTGTGTTATTTACCCAAGTCTTCATTAGTTAGGCTCTGTTAGCCTATTTACTTAGATTATTTTCATATATAAGCATTCTTACGAGTATTCATCAAGTGCACGCAGTAAATAACCAAGATAAAAGTAATGCATATATCAAAACACAGAGTCAAGAATAGAAGCATAGTGTAAACTTCTCTTTATTAACATTCAGTTCCATGTATACACCCAACTCCACCCTGCACACTTAGCTGTAGGGTTCCATGCACTCAGCTGCAGAATCTACTAGGCCTCTGTGCACTCAGCTGCAGAGCCTCTTCCTACAACTATGACCCAGTACATTTCAGGTTCAACTCTATGCTCTAACCATGCCTTCGTTATTCTATATCTCTATGCTCTCCTAAGCTATCTTTACACTTAGAGCCTCGCTCTATGTAGACAATCCCATGGTCTGAGGACCATGGGTAGGCCAACACAACTTTAAATTAAATTACAATACAATTCTTAGGGCAGACAACCCTATGACTCGATTGTACACTTCGCACTCTGCGTCCGCACTTCCAGGAGTCTTACAATACAATTGACCAAAACTTGGGCTTTGAGACCCAAAACATGCTGCGGGGGATCCCATGCCCAACAGGTCCCCAACACAATCATCGTGACTCATCCTGAGTTAGTTTGCTGGTGAGTCGATCTTGGCACGAAGCCCCTTCAACTGTGCTCATGCTGTGTGAAGGTCCGCAACACACTACTCTAATGTCTTATGGATTTCCTCTACTCTTTCTGTTGAATGCTTTCCTTCAGGGGAAAACCCCTATCTTAAGGAATGCATCACCTTCAATTGTGTGAGATTTCCTTTGATATCGGTAGTGATGCGGAAGGCCTCATCAATCTAAGGCTGGACACATCCTTTAAGTACTGCCTCTTTCGGTCATGTGACATCCAACTATTCCTTCAACGCCTTCGCCTGTTGTAGCTTCGCCAACTGTTGGGTCAGGACAACTGTCTGCCCCATTCTATGCACATTGTCATACTACACTTGAAGCTCCCGCGGCTTTGTTTCCATGCTCTGTATGGTAGGTGTTTCCAGGAAAACTAGTGTCTATTCAGAGCTGCTAGTCCCACTAAGATGGGTAGCTATCTTAGAAACAAACAATTCAAAGTTACTTGTGTTTTCCTTTATGAGAGATAGATGAGAGAGAAGCAGAGACTTACAATCTTAGTCTTTCGCTTGGCTCCTTGCTTGTTTCCTCTCTCCTTTGATAGATCTTTCGCCACTCCTTTCTCACTTGTCCCACTTCAAGAAACACCTCAGAGTCAAAGCAGCAAAATGCCATCAAAGCATAGAGATCTATAACCATAAACAATATAGGATCAGATGTACATTAACCATACAAATGCATACACAATTATAAGATTCAGAGATATACAAGTATGTGGAGGAAAACTAAAATAGATTTATTGATGGAAGTAGTAGAAGAGAGGATTACAACCATGCTGTCTGATCCAGTGCCATCCTCCTAGCATGAAAGCCCTCTTCACCTCATGAAAAGGCTAGATCACCCAACAATATAATGTTTCACAGAGAAACCAACAACACTTCCTTACAAAATACAAAATTCCAGCCTCCGGATCTCTAGGATGAGGGATCCATATATAGATATTTGTAGGGGGGTGAGTCAGCTTATGGGATTTTGACTAGTGTCAGTTCAATGAGAGTTCTTGGTTCCACTTGGATATTTCATGATCTCTTACTCATCCCTAGGCAAATTCAGAGAGGCAAGTGTCATATGAGCAGTTTCTAGAATATTCTCTAGGTTTCCACCTAGCAAACTGCCTCTGCCATTTGTCTGCTCTCGCTAATTGCACCCTACAAAAGGGAGTTTTAGTATGCATTGCACCCTCTGTGTGTAACAGGTGAGACACATCACACTCTTAGCATGGATAAGTCTATATGGTCCAGTTTTGACTAGTTCTGAGTAGTTTTTCAGGGATAACTTCTGGGAAATGATGTAATCAGCTAACCTTGATCCTTTAGGGTATGAAACAACACTTTTAGGGGTTTAGAAGCTCTTGGTTTATGGATATATGTGATTTGGGTTGCAGTGCCCAAATATGTCTATAACAGTTGCCCGCTAAAGCATGAGGTCGTAAATCTTCTGATGTTGGGTGAAATGCTTTATCATGAGGATCCGAGGTTTTTTGAATTGGAAGGTGACCTGTAATAAGATGCAATACAATACATTATCTTCATAATATTTTCATGATCTAGCTGAGGTGGGCATTCCCATGCTAAAATTTATAAATTCATTCTCATGTACATAGGACAGACAATCGTCTATGTGGTAGACTGATGATTCTGGTAGAGACATCATCCTTTAGCTTGGATGATTATCTGTGCAGCTATAGAGTACATTTGATTTCTTTATTTTCCTGAATATATCACAGCCTGAATGGATGAAACTAGATCCGGGGTCTTCAAACTCGTTCAATCTTCGCCTAAAGTACAAGTCGATCCATGTTAAAAGATGTTCTAATGTCGAACATGGAAAGACATCGCCTGATTACCAACCAATGATGTAAGTTGTTAACAGGTGTGAGAGGAATCACTGATAATGATAATGACCCTCAAGGTACTGTAGTACAATTCCTGGTGTGAATACATGAGTTGATGTCGAACACCATGTAAAATCTTTCGGTCGAAAGCCATTGATGTAAACTTGTCGCCGAAAGTGAGAAACTTGCCATTGAAGGATGCAAGCTTCAAAGGACTGAAAGGGTTGTTCCTAGGTCAACTTCTTGGATAATGAGCTGATGTCAACAAGAAATGACCCTTCATAGGAGGGCCTTAATGAATCCCACATCTACGACATGAAACAGAGCAAATGATTTTGTGGAGGTGAAAACGATCTAATGATACAAGGTTCAGGGTGGCAGTCATGGAAAATAGAGCGTGAAGGTATTGCAATGGATGAGGCATAAGCTAGGTTGGTGAATTCTCTGAGTGACTTCTCTTCAACATATCAACGACACTGAAATGGATTGGTAGTGTTAACCCCAAAAATGTATGGTACGAAGGAACAATGGTGATATGACTGGTGAATGCAATAACCCAACTCGACTCAAATATGGTGACAGAGTGAAAGTGTCATGTTCAAGGGCGACTTTCTACCAATGAAGTTCTTCAAGTTTTCTTCCCAATTTCTCCCCAGTCATTACTGACTAGTATCTCTTTATTTTTGTCAAGCTTTAGGAGGATAACATATTGTTGTTCTATAATTTTCCCTTCGGGCGAACTTTTCGCTATGTTCTAGCGAGCCTAGCGATAATGAAACTCACTCTTGTCCATATGGAAAAGTTTGTCGCTATTGTTTTAACGATTTTAACGACAAAGATAACTTAGTCCTTTTTAGTTTTAGAGAGTCTGAAAGGAGATGGAAAGGAAACTCCAGTAGTCATTTTTCATAGTATAATCCCTTAAATCCAAAAAGGTATAAAATAATATGAAAGGGATGACTTTTCTGATCACTTTAGCGAGCCCAAAAAGACAAGCGCTCGATCTTTTTGTGTAACGATCCCTCAGGTCCAAAAAGATTAAAATATAGAGGAGGGATGGCACTTCCAATCACTTTAACGAGCTGGAGAGACCAATTGCTTGGCAATATTTTTATATTTTACGAGTCTAAAAAGAGCTTAGAAGAGACTCGTTATTTCCAAACACTTTAACGAGTTGGAATGCTCGACAATATTTTCATATTTAACAAGTCTGAAAAGGGTTTAAAGAAAACTCAGTTTTTGAGGAACGAGTGATATTTTCGAGTAGCAGTTGGTTCCAAGTAAGTTTGAAACTTTTCAATCCCGACAGTGTAAAGAAGGTGGCTAATAGAATCACTCGTCGCAGCTATTCCTCAAAAGGGTAAACAATCAAGTGGAGGCGTATGATCGGCTAAAACGTGGAGGTGATGGTAAGAACACAACCAAGGTTCAAAAGCTGATAGCAATGCGATCACAAAGGTTATTTACCGAAGGTGGGTTCATTTTTTAATGAGCTTGAACTCTGGGGGAAGATTTGCTCATTGCTGGGTTTATTTTTTAACGAGCTTGAATTTCGTGTAAACCTGCTCGTGAAGGTGGGTTCATTTTTTAATGAGCTTGAACTCTAGGGGAACATATTCTCATTGCTAGGTTTATCCTTTAACGAGCTTGAACTTCGCGTAAACTTGCTTGTGAAGTGGGTTCATTTTTTAATGAGCTTGAACTGTGGGGAAACTATGCTCATTGTTAGGTTTATTTTTTAACGAGCTTGAACTTCGCGTAAACCTACTCGTCACTAGGTTTATTTTTTAATGAGCTTGAACTTCGCGTAAACTTGCTCGTCGCTAGGTTTATTTTTTAACGAGCTTGAACTTCGCGTAAACCTGCTCGTGGCTAGGTTTATTTTTTAACGAGCTTGAACTTCGTGTAAAATTTCTCGTGTCAGTCATCTAATAAGGATGTCTCTCATTAGTAGGTTCATTTTATAGGGAGCTTTCCCCATGCGAAACTTTTCTTCGAAGCCTTTTATATACGAGCTAGGAATGACCAAATACTATCCTAAGGGTTAATGAACTACTGAGGTTAGGTAGGATAGTTTTTTAGAAACATCTCCTTTACTTTGCCATTACCGTGGGTCCCAGCAAAGGTGAATAGTTGACCAGATCAATCACCTAACTTAAGCAGTTGAAGTTAGTTAAAAACTATAGGGTTAGAGTTACACTGGTTGCTTTTCACTTGCGTAGAAAAGGTTTGCATGCCCCCAGATATAAAGAAAATTAGAGTTTCTAGGTTACCATATGGAAGTCCTTGCATTAAATCAAGAGTATTTCATCTGCGTAGCAGCCAAAACACTTCCTTTGCTTTGTCCATCGAAATAGACAAAGGTGAATGGTGTGAGCTTCCAATCACATAACCTTCGATGAGGAAATCCTATTCCAGACTGATCCTATTTTCCTAAACAGACAGGTGTGTCAGATTGGTCATATATCCTATGCGAAAACCTATCTTATATCTAGGGTTTTTCTGCCAAAGTAGACTAGGGCGCATGCCCCCTGGGTTTTGTCACATTCACCGAATCACTCGTGATTATTAGGTGGACGGACTGGAGGTTGATGAGACATTCCTTGTGTAAAAAGACCATTTAGGGATGGCATTTGACTAGTAGTCGTGTTTGAACTGGGGAATGAAAGCTGGTCAACGAGTTGGACCATTCTGCCTTCATACGGGAAATACATCACCCGAAAGAGTGAGGAAACAATAGCTCCCATGCTGTAAATGTAGTCACGCCCAAGGAGTAGATTGTAATCTAGAGGCCCTTGGACTACCATCACATTGAGATGAACGATTTTCCTTCTCAAAGTTATAGGAAAATTTGGAAGGATCCCTAACAGTCGACTGGTTCCTTTATTAAAGCCTGATAGCTTTCGAATCTCAAGCAGAAGAATTGGAGAACCAAGCACTTTCCAAGCAGTTGAGGAAAGGATACTCACAGAAGCCCCTTCATCTATTGTAGTGCCAGCCATGATCATTCTGTAAGTTTGTACTACGATTCAGAATCGCACATTAGATGGTAAGTGGGGTCTTGCTAGTAGATTCCAACCAAAGGAAATGACTAGATTGCTTGGAGGAGGGACCGAATAAACCGCCAGATGAATCTATTGAACTGAATAAATTCCTTCCTGTGGTAAAGGAACGGGTAGATTGCCCCCATGTTCATCAAGTTCTGTGTTAAAAAAAAGAATTTGAACGATGTCATTCTCATCCTCTTTAGAGACTGTATCATCTGAAGATGGACCTTCTGAAGAAAAGACTGGTTCGACTATCGTCTCAGCCTGTTGACTTTGGTCTGGTGTGGACTCAGAGGTTTATCTTCAATGATAGGCATTTCGACTGACAACAGAGGTGTGTTATTCGGATTTTCAACTAGCGATGGAATTGGCAAGAGTTTCTTGTATCCAAGTGGAAGTCACTGTAGTGAAGCAAGACGGTTATCCAAGACTCTTTTGCTTCATCTAGGAAAGGACAACAGTGGAGGGC
The DNA here is from genome assembly GCA_000404065.3 of Pinus taeda. NCBI lineage: Eukaryota > Viridiplantae > Streptophyta > Pinopsida > Pinales > Pinaceae > Pinus > Pinus taeda. Next base: position 64,444 of record APFE030370605.1, read on the forward strand.
ATGATTACCTTCACACAACCTACAAGGAAATTTAGATCTTCCTTTCTATCCATTGACTTCATTTTCACTAGTTGATGGTGTACTCTCCACATGATCGACAGAGGTTGAAGACATCAGATTGTGCAAACAGGGAGACCAGTCCCTTAAGATCCGTGGGATGCAAGGACAATCTTGATGATAGTGGTCTCCTTTGAAAATGACACATGGAGATTTTGTTGGCATTATGATACATATGTTGTACTTGATGGCAACCCACTCATCTCAGATGATAGATTATAGTGTAGCAAAGTTCACGCACTTTCATGTAGAGAAAAGATCACGCACTTTCATGCAGAGAAAATTTCACGCACTTTCATGCAAGAGAAAAAGTTCACGCACTTTCATGTAGAGGAAAGTTCATGCACTTTCATGGGAAATCTTATGGTTGGTTCATGGTATTAGTCCGATAGTTTTTGATCCTATGGTTTTGGTCCGTGGTATTTAGTCCTTGGTATTTGAACATATGGTTTTGGGTCCATGGTATTGAATTGTTAGGGTTTTTGGTCCGTGGTATTGTGAAAGGCCTAAGGCTATAAAAGAGGAAGGAGATCATTTGGCAAGGTATCTTCTGAATGATTGAATATCTCATAAAGTGCTAGATCTGGAATACTGTGATTGGGTTATGGTGCAGATCTAGATCTGAATGAAGAAGGAACCTGAGCGCAAGGAGAAGGATAAGTTCTATTTATGGGTCAAAATCTTAAGGCTGGAATAATGGTATATCTATATGATTTTTATATGTGATATGTGGCGCACGCTTGATCTATAAATCTAATAATCTGGGTTAACTAATATTTGAATGTTTGAAAGAATGAATTTATAGATCTGTACGTAGGTTTTTGAATAGTGAAGCAGCGTACATATCTTGATTTGTGTTCTAGCTGCTTTTGTTTATTGCTATAGTGTTCTGGGTTAAGAAGTGGGGTGTGATTACTACTATTATGATCTGGTACAGTCATCAGAGAAGTGTTTATTTTGATTCAGTTTTGATTGCTGAAAAGGTGATTGGTTGATGCATAAATTCTTGATGTTTGATTGATGTTATTTGTGGATCCAGTCTGAAAATTTATGAAACGTTGTCCCTGGAAGGAAGAGAATGTTGTAGTCTTCTGCAAGTAGTAGCCTGCGTACTAGTATCTCAACTATTACAAGAACTAAGGGGGTTGTAGCTCCCTTCCAGGAGAAGCTGGAAAATGAGAGAGGGTTGTAGCTCTCTGCAGGTAGCAGCCTTCGTACTGGTAAAGGACTACACCAATATAGAGTCATTGTAAAAAGAAGTTTCTAATTGAAAAGAAAGAGACATATTGCAGCAGGTGATTTTCACCCACATTGGGTTTCCACCTTATATCTTGTGTTCTTGTGTGTGATTGTCTTCTACTCTATTTTTATGTTCCTGGTTACTGTTTATATGATCCTGATGCACAGATTAATGTTCAACATCTGTAGAATATTTT
>APFE030370605.1:77430-110904 GCA_000404065.3 Pinus taeda
ATCAGAGAGAGGACACTAATCAAGATCCCAAAAGATGACTCACCTCTCTATAATCATCTATATATGGATCCCTCATCACAGAGATCCAGGGGCTGGAATTTTGTAACTTATAGAGAAGTGTTGTTGGTATTTTGGTGTACATTCACAGTGTTGGGTGATTTAGATTTGCTTGAGGTGAAGAAGGGTTTCTTAGCTGGAGTATGATGCTAGGTCAGAGCACATGGTTGTAATCTTCTTGCTACTTTTCATCTGAATAAATCTATTCTTGTTTCCTTCCATATTATTGTGTACTTGTTTATATATGCTTGTATATGGTTAATGCACATCTGATCCTGCATTATTTATGAATTTAGATCCTTGTTTATTTCATAGTAGTATGTTGCTGTGATTCCACAGGTCCTTTTGACTGGGCAGACAAAGAAGAAGCGGAAAAACCCTATCAAGAAGGAGAGGAAATCGAGCGCAAGACTCAGGTTGGCCCTCTTGGTTCTCCTCTCATTTATTTTGATAAAAGGAATCAATAGTAGACTTTGATTGTTTGTTTCTAAGATAGCCACCCATCTTAGTGGGAATAGTAGCATCCGAGTGGACACTATTCCCGTATAACACACCCACATTGGGTTTCCACCTTATATCTTGTGTTCTTGTGTGTGATTGTCTTCTGCTCTATTTTTCTATTCCTGGTTACTTTTTATATGATCCTGATGCACATATTAATGTTCAACATCTATAGAATATTTTAAATTATAAGTCTGTATGGTATACACGGGTTTCCTTATCTGTAGTTGCAGATATATGCAGTTTTCTCTAACTGAAGTAGCGTATATGTTCTGGGTTTGAAAAAGAAAATAATTGACCAGATAATACTGATTCACCCCCCCTCTCAGTATTATTTCCAATAGATTTAGGTTTAGAAGGTGCAGTATGTGGATTTTTGCCAGACGATGCATGGTTTCCCGCTTTTGTCGTTGGCTTCTTCTTCTTCTTTTCCTTCCCTTTCTTCTTCTTCTCAGTTACTTGTTTTTTAGTGTTACTAGCTTCACCAAGAGAGAGGACGAAGGAGAGGGAGAAACAAATGAAGTAGAAGGTGGGGGAGCAACTTCAGTATCATCTGGTTGTTGATTCGATTGCTCAGGAATTACGGTGTTTTGAACGACAGAGGTCGAGAAAAGCCATACTGGCAGGCCAATTGTCAATCCTGGAAGGGACAATGTAGCCATATAAGGGGCACCAATATCTCTCCAAGTAGAGAAAGGACTAGGATTCCCCCCAAGGGGAAATCCTTGATTGGTGGACTCCATTTTCTCAACCTAAGACCAATGAGGGAACAATGATGTTATTATGAATAAAATAAATTTTATGACGCCTTGACACAACTTGGTTTTTCAATTTTTAAGAGTCAAGAAAAAGCTAAAGATGACTCTAGATGCCTTTGATTTTTAATGAGCCTGAAGTGACAAGTTCTTAGATGGACCTTTTCTTTTAAGGAGTCTGAAAAGGAATGAAAGTGACTACTCTAGAAATCTAGACAAAGGGATTACCAAACCAATCAAAAAACTGCAATATACTTTACGTATGACAGTCAATCTTCCTGAATGCTGTGTTCAGTGCACTGCAATGGATAGGGTGGCCGACACGACTTCCTAAGGGTAAAGGATATTAGCCTATTGTGGTCTCCCAATATATACTCGACGGTACGTGGGAGCATAAGTTAGTACTGGCACTTGTCGTATCAGAGAGGAGGAATCATCCAACCTATGATGAAAACGATAGTTACCATGCTTTATGACGTCGGAATACGTCTCTAGCTTAGACTTCTAGACGTTGTGCATTAGGTTCCAAAGAATTTTTATGTTCATTGAGGTTTATTTTACAGTTGATCTTTCTTAAGAAGTTTTCCTTTCAAGGTTCACCATGTGATGTAGATATACAATTCCTAAATATGCAATCTAAGATGATAAATAGTTGTTTATTTTCTTTTAGCAATGAAAATCCTAGCTACTAAGGAAAGAAGAGTAAGATTCTTTCAACATAGAGCAGAGAGAACAAATTAAATGCACTTTTCCTAAATCAATTTCCGCATGCAGTCTAAATGCAAATGCACATGCATGTATTTGTTTTTTAGTTTCCTTAATGTGAGAATGACAAAAAGAAAACTAAGTACAAATCTGAACTACTTTTCTCCAAAGCGACACTTGTTGCACTAAAAATTGTCACCTTGACATTCTGCAATCTGTGTGAGTCCATTACCACTCATACTTTCTTCCTTTTCAAGTCTTGAGCCTCAATTCCTCATATCAAGCCTTGAAAATAAGATAAAGCCCTCAAAAGTCTCTAAAACTCTAGTTCCACACTTTCTCTTTGCATTACTTGCGGTCCCGCACCTAATGGTCATGTCTCCTGTGCTCCTGACCACTTTGTCTCTATGTTATGGATGCAGACCCCTGTAAAAGTTAAAAATGCGTGAGTATATTCTAAAAACTCACTTTCAGTCATTTCTAGAATCTTCTAGAAGGAATATTGAGGTGGCAAGTTCGCTCTCTTAAGGTTCATGCATCCCATACCTTAAGGAGCTAACCCCTTGATGTGCGGAGATTATCCCTTTGAAGGAGGATTCTATCCCTTCATAGATGGACCTGTAATCCCCTCCTTTGCACTATAAAAGGAAGCATTGGGCTAGTTACTTGAGAGGTTGGAAGCTAAATATTTTTGAGGTGAAATGCTGTTGGAACTTAGTCTTCTTAATTGAGTTTTTATGAGGAGAGATTACATACCTCTATGATCTCATTTGGAAGAGTACAAGGCTTGTCAAAGTAAAGGAAACTCCTATTTCGGACCCCAGGAAGAGCTTGTTCAACATCAAGGCTAAAAAGGTTGTAAGGTTCTTCTACATCAAAGTTAATACAAACAAGTTTGTTTTTCTCAATACGTTGTTGATTTATGGTTTATTTTATGGATTCATTGATCACCATAATAGACATGATTTATGATATTTGCTAAGCAGGTGCTATTTGATGTTTTCTTGTTTGTGATTGCAGGTTCTCAAGGGTAACTCTTTCGAAGAATTGGAAGATGGCTACTACGAACAAGCAGATCTGAGGTATGGTCTTAACACCTCTATAGTATTTATTCATAAATCGCATATGTCTAGAGAAAGATAGATTTGTTTGTTTGTTTGTTGCTAGATTATCTTCTGATACTAGGGAGATCGGTCTTGTCTGCAAAATTGATTTATCTGACCAAAAAAACTTTAGCAATTTCTTTTCAAAAATGAAAGGAAGACTAAGGCAACACTTTCACTTTTGAATGGAAAACTATTTTCGACACTTCAAAGAATTGACAATTCAAATCAAATACAAAGGCAAAAGTGTAATCGACTATCTAAAAGAGGAATACTTTACGACACTCTTTTTCTTAATTGAAAACGTTAGTTGTGACACTTTCAAATCAAAATACGACAGTTCGATTCAGCTACTATTTGCAAAGGAGGACTGTAAATGATGAAAAATACATAAAAAACATTCATAATTCCTTATCAATGGAGGCTGAATAGTGTAAAGGAAGAAGGTTTCAATAGTGATATACTAATCATAGACAACAAAACTACAGAATAGAGCTAAAAACAATGAAAAAAAACCAAAATATGGAAGCAAAAATAGTCTCACTCAATCATTGCACCTGCCCTTAAGGGAAATAGGGATGCATCTCACCTGTAGCACACGGGAGGTGCGATGCATCCAGACTGCAAATGAGAGACAGTGCGATGGTCCAGGGATGAGACTGAGCTCGATTTTTACCCAAAGTTTGCAGCTAAGTTCAAGGATTTAGGCTGAGCTTATGATAGGTAGTAAACACAAAGTATAGGGGCTGATCTAAAGAGGTTATTGAGCTACCACCAGAGCTCTTAGGATGTTTGCAAGTTAGATTTTCAGTTCATAAACCAACCAGGAGATTTACTGAAGCAACATTGATCTACTTTTCAGTTGCATAGCAAAAGCAGTTCGAAGGCTAGCTGGATTAACTTCAGGCTTTGTCTGTAGTTTATAAAGCAAACAACAGTAATAAACAAACAAACTATTCACTCCCCAGTGGAGTCACCATTTTGTTTCCGGGAAAACTAGTGTCTATTTAGGGCTGCTAGTCCTACTAAGATGGGTAGCTATCTTAGAAACAAACAATTCAAAGTTGTGTTTTCCTTTATGCAAGATATAAGAGAGAGAAGCAGAGAGTACCAACCTCAGTATTTTGCTTGGTTCCTTGCTTGTTTCCTCTCTCCTTTGATAAAGCTTTCACCACTCCTTTCTCACTTGTCTTGCTTCAAATAACACCTGTAGAGTCAAAGCAACAAAATACCATCAAATCGTAGAGATCTATAACCATAAACAATATAGGATCAGATGTACATTAACCATACAAATGCATACACAAATACAAGATTCAGAGGTATACAAGTATATGGAGGAAAACTCAAATAGCTTTATTGATAGAAGGAGTACAAGAGAGGATTACAACGCAACTGTCTGATCCAACACCATCCTCCCAGTATGAAAGCCCTCTTCACCTCATGAAAAGACTAGATCACCCAACAATACAATGTTTCACAGAGAAACCAACAACGCTTCCTTACAAAATACAAAATTCCAGCCTCCAGATCTCTAAGATGAGGGATCCATATATAGATATTTGCAGGGGGAGTTTCAGCTTTTGGGATTTTGATTAGTTTCATTTCACTGATAGTTCTAGGTTCCACTTGGATATTTCATGATCTCTTACTCATCCTTGGGAAAATTCAGAGAGGCAAGTGTCATATGAGCAATTTCTAGAAGATTCTATGGGTTTCCACCTAGAAAACTGCCTCTTCCATTTGTCTGCTCTCGCTCATTGCATCGTACAGAAGGGATTTATAGCATGCATTGCACCCTCTATGTGTAACAGGTGAGATGCATCGTACCCTCAACATGGAGCAGTCTGTATGGTCCAGTTTTGTCCAGTTCTGAGCAGTTTGTCAGAGAGAACTTCTGGGAAATGATGTATTCAGCTAACCTTGATCCTTTAGGGTATGAAACAACACTTTTAGGGGTTTAGAAGCCCTTGGTTTATGGACATATGTAATTGGGGTTGCAATGCCCAAATATGTCTATAATAGTAGGGTCCTCCTGTAAGGAAGTGAGGACCGTGAAGGATTCTTCCAACATACTCATATAGGTTTGCAATGCCTATCCTATTTCCTGTAGCCCTTTTTGGATAACATCAGCACACTTTTCCTGAACTTCCAGGGGTGTGGATAGCTACACCTTCAATCGAAGTTCGAAAATCTAAAGGTTGAGGTCCAACTGTATCCTCATTTCTTCCTTCTTTGCCTTGTGGAATCCATTGGCCAATCTGTGAATTCGCTCTCCTACTGGTAGATCTACTGGGACAGCCAATTCTGAGATAGTTCTATAAGCATTGTCCACCACCTGCACTAGTCCTTGAGTCTGCGCCACGAGTTCATCATGTTATCGGCTGAGCTGTTCCATATTGGTATTTTGCATTCTCATTACGAGTACCGCATGACCTTCTTTGAAGTGGAGCTCAGCTATGACCCCATCCTATAATTGGTATAGGGTTTCTCATGGAAGGGAAGCCAAGTTTACGCTCAACCCCTCTATCCTGCACACCGCAGCTTGGTCAACTTCATTTGATGCCGCTAACGCACCCTCGAGGAACATGAAAGTTTTGGTTATGCGGGCACGCATAATCTATTCCGTCATTGATGTACCTACTGCGACATATGGGGCCATCATTCCTATTTGAGGGGCTTGCACCTGTAGTCCCTGTAATTGCATTTGTAGCACCCCCAACATAGTGTTCTGCTCCATTTTCACTTCTTGGAGCGCATCCTTAGTGACACTGCGAACCATCTCGCCAATGTCAAACATATCACCTTTTATAAGTGTGATTGGGTCAATGGACGTCTTAGATGCCTTCGTCTTCTTTCTGGGGACTTGTTTCTCACGAACGCACAACCATTTCAATTATTGCGAGGTAGTTTTTGGATCTGCGTGCTCTCCATCCAAGTCGATGTCCTTATCCTCCTACCTTATGGATATTTCATGGCCCCCCTTTGCCTCTTTGATTGGCACTGTTTCTACCATCTACACTGCTGCTGCTGCATCGGCTATCTTCTACTTTGCGATTGCTTCTTGTTCCTGGCTCCTCTTTTTAGCTAGTTGTGCGATGCACAGCTTGGTTTCCTTCTTCCTTTGTTGGGATGCAGCATTCTCCATTCCTGCCAAGTTCGGGGTGCACCACTCCAAAGGCCATGTTTCCAATGCTGTGAAGATGGCGTCATCCATAGCAATAAATGGAAGCTTTTTCCATTCCTTCACTGGGTCCTTTCGCGCCAAGAAATTAATGTTGTGCATGTCCACTTTAAACTCTACAATACTCTTCAGAGTGGCATACACTGTGGGAGACAATCATGGCCTTCTATTTATCCATATACAGATGCTCACCTCCATCAGCACCCATAAAACCTTGACCACGTTAATCTGCTTTGCATCTTTCTTGGCCCAGAGCGAAGCGTACTTCACAGCCTCAGGAAGTTCCTGGTCGATCGGTGGGAATTGGATGTCTGCCGGTAGTTCGACTACTACCAGCACAATGGATAAGAGCAACCACACGTAGTGGAAGGTCTCATCCTGCTCTTGGGCCTCCTTGCAGTTAATCAAAATTCTCCAGAGAGGAACTCAACCTAGTTGAACTCGACCCCCTCCATGCACTGCTCGTCCAACACAACCACAGGCACTAGTGCTTCATCGGCATGGCACATCCGCATTAATTCCTATCTAGGAGCTAGGTGGCTACGCACACACCTTTGTTCTTGATACTTGCAATTTCATAGACGTGTTTCTTCTTTTCTAGCTTGTACTTTGTTTTCATGGCTTCCACAGGAGCCAAATTGCTTTTACCAACTATTTCCTTGGGGTACCTTCCCTTACAAGGGAGCTGGGAAATCCTATGAATAAGTTCTGCGGTGATGGGAATAGGCTCCTCCAGCCATAGATACCCATCATGCACTAGACACAGCAGCTGCCTGATGATGAAAATGGTGATGGGCACACGGTGAAAGTGGAGTATCCATCGTAGATGAAGTAACCCGAATTTCTCTACACTACGCAACCATTTTCATGGCTCCAAAGTGATCAGTGATCCCCTCAACTTCTGGTTCATCAAGCTTTCCTTCATCAGGTGAGGGAAATTTTCATTGTCTGCAAGGTCCCAATCTTTGAATTTCATGGTAGGCACTTGGCTGAGGGGCAAACCTTCAAAATTAATGCCATCAGGGAGGAGTGGGGTCTGGAGCACACTCTTCATGGCCTCCTGGTCTTTGGCCAGCCTAACTTTCCCTTTCCATGGAGGGATGTATGCGGGTATCGTTTTTGCGGATGGAATTGGTGGGACATCCTCATCCCCATCATGTTGCACCTCTATTTGATCAATTAGAGCTTGTAAGTCTTCCTCCTCTTCCTTTTATTCAATGGGGACAACTTTTCCTTTTTCTTCCATCGACAATTTTCCGAACCATGGGTTTCTTCGGGATACACGGGCTGGTCCCATTGTCTACTTATCCTTCTTCGGCCACGAAATCCATGGTGATTTTGGAACTTCTAGCACAATCACTGCCTCTCTAGGCTCCATGTGGACCATATGGTGTTCTGCGGCCTCGCCAGTGGTGTCTTCGGTGGATCGTACTCCTGGTCTGGTAGTAGTCATCATGTTTACATGGGATATGTTTTGTTGCATACCCAAAGGTGGTAAGAGTGTGCAATGTTGAATTCTCTATAACTATCAAATCTCAAACAACCAAGTGTTGTCTCGTGGCTAGCCTTGGGGGTTTTATAGCATCTTTTGAATTCAAATTTGGCCATTCCACCCACTTCTAAGTCATTAATGTCTTTTTGGCAACAGATCATCCCAAATCTAGCTCTTAATTCATGCCTTCATTGCCGACTACCCACTCCTCTTTGTCTTAAATTGGACCTCTCGTCATGAATAGTGACAACAATGGTCACTTCCCAGCCTACCCGCACAGTAGCACAACCCCCTTTGTGTGTGCATGACCCTTGTGACATGACAATCCTATGCATAACCTCCTTATCACACAACTCCCTCATAGACTCTTTCATAGTCCCGTGTTGTCTTTCAACTACTTGGAGCATTGAGATTGTGCTCCCTACGGATAATCAGGTGGTTGCACTACCTGTGCGAGGCTTCATTTCACCTTCCAGCCTAGTCCACGCACACTCCTCAATTACCCTCACGACAGTCAACACCGTGCGTTCTTCCTTATGCGGTGCGCTCCCCTGGTTACTTTGTCTGGGAAGGTGCAGTCATAGCCATGGTAGCATTGTCACAAATGCTCGGTGACAATCTTCTAATGCAGTAGTATGACTGACCATACCTTATCCTGTCATTCTGAGTTGATCGATGCCACATGCTTGCGTGATTTTGTTTTCCAATTTTTTGATCTTTGTGTCCATTAACATGCTTTTATTTCTCAGTTATACCCGATCGTCTTCGAGTTCGTGAAGTTTAAGGTTCCCTCTCCGCATGACTTCCTAAATCTACATATATTCACCCTTGTGTAGTTGCATAATTCCTCCATCCTGGTCCTCGTGTACTATCTCAATTGTGGGGGGTATTGTGTGAGGATTCCTTTCCTTCAAACTATGGTCTCGACTCCACTCCTCAGCTTTAGAATTGTCTCCGCACTTAGGTTTTTGCACATGGTCCTATAGGCCCATGAAATCATTGGCACGTGCAGGTCGCAATCCGTTTGTCTCATCTAGTGAACCCTGTTCAGGACTCCACATACCTTATTGAATGCCTCCACGTGGAACGTTGGTGGTACATGTTGCCTTTCCTGCTACTGCATCCTATTCTGATTTTTGATCCTTAGTTTGGGGTGGGCTTGAGTGGGCTATATAGCATGCATCTATACCCATCGACACAAGTGGGTGTGCAAGTTGCTCCGTCCTTGCTGCCCAACTCTCATTCGAAGTTGGGGGCTTCCAAACTGTAGGCACATCATCCTTCTACATCTATGTTAGACCTCAAAGTTTTCTTGATGTGTACCCCACCATCATGTAGGTGTTGTGCGCAGTGCCCATTTCAACGCATCAAACTGCTGCTATTCTGGTACTACGCTTTCAAATTTACTCAGGAATTAATCCACCTCCATCAATGCATCATATGTTGATAGCTCTCTTGCCTCTGTTGTCGTGCAACGCAATGATCTAACCATCATGTTGCAATTCAGTGTCATCACTTCGTGCAACCAATTCTGCCATCACTCTACTTCTTCATCTGAATTCGAAGTGCAGGAGCTTTCGCGTTCCCACGAGATCCTCCCATCTGTAGTCAGATTCACCCAATCCTGGTATCATGTAGCTATCTTGTAAATACAATCAATATCATCGTCGCTATCGTCGTCACACACTGGTTCAGTGTAGCACGCTCCTTCGACTGGGTCCAGTGGGATTACTATGCGTAGTGACTTTTTCTCAAAGATCATTTTGTGCTTCTTCAGGTTGATGACTCTATTCATATCAGTGGCATAGTCTATTCCTAACAGCGCGGGATAGGGATTTCTGTCATTGAAAATATCTATTACTTCAAAATTTTCTTGTGCACTCATGCCTTCAATATTAACTATTACTCCTTACAACCTCCCCATGGGCAAAATATTCTATTGGTTCACCATTTGTAATTGGATAGGGGGCCATTGTAATGTAGGCCTGCCCATGCTTCCCATGTTTGCTTCGGTAATACATTCACATTCGAACCCAGATCTAGGATTACCTGATCCATTTCATATTCCCCAACTTTGCAATCAACCTCATTTCCCTTCCAGTGTGCAATGCATGCTTCCCCAATTACGAACTACATGTGGTTCCCCTGACTCCGCGCACCTGGTGATCAATTCATGTAGTCATTTAACTGCCTTGTTTTCATGCAAAAATTTCATGCATGTCTCCATAAAGGTAGTAAGCGTTAAAGGATCCATTCCTTCGGTAATACCTTCACATTCGAACCCAGATCTAGGATTACCTGATCCATTTCATATTCCCCAACTTTGCAATCAACCTCATTTCCCTTCCAGTGTGCAATGCATGCTTCCCCAATTACGAACGACATGTGGTTCCCCTGACTCCGCGCACCTGGTGATCAATTCATGTAGTCATTTAACTGCCTTGTTTTCATGCAACAATTTCATGCATGTCTCCATAAAGGTAGTAAGCGTTAAAGGATCCATTCCTGGCTCTAGTTGATCCTTACTACCTGAAGTGGAGGCCTCCGCGAAGCTCTTCTTAGCTTCCATGAATATTTCCTTTACGCGTTCTAAGTCAAACTTGAGTTCCTTTGCAGGAGCCTTGCAAACCCACGTACTCTCCTTTGGCTACTTTCCCTTATCCTCTCCCATGGTCGCACCACTTCTGAGAATCATGTTTACATTCGGGTCATCTTCGTGCGGCTTAGACCTCATCATTTGTATATTCTGAGTTGGGGGGCTGGAATACCCATTTTTTGTGTATCTTTGTGATCAATGTAGATCAGTCTATTGTTCCATGATCAAACTGAGAACAATACGAGCAGGATATCCTCGTTAGGTTGGTACAATCGTGGGCATAGTGCCCTGGTCCTCCGTAATTGTAACAAATTAACTGTCCACGACCCCTTCTTGGTCCCATTCCATCTTATCCTCGACCTCGCCCCTGAAATCCAGACGCACCATCCCCACATCTAGGTCGAGGGCTCGCATTTTGTTCTACGTCCTATAGGCTGGGGTCTAATCCATCATTAGCTCATAATTGCGGCGAGTGCGCTCATCGTGGCCTACTGACTTGGAGAAATTACAAAACAATTTCTGGGGTGTCTGTGTAAATTTCTGCAGCAAATGACAATTGTTTGTCATGTGTTTCCTTCTTATCTAACAGATCATGCACCACAAAGTGGGTGCCAGGCTTGGCCCTGCCTGCGCCTCCAGTCTTAGTTGCATTGGCCCTCCTCCTACCAAGTAGTTCGTGAACACTAGACAATGATCCTTGTCATGGCCCTAGCCTTTTCAATTTATGCACCATACTTCCTCGTGCGCCACTTGCTGCGGTGCCCTATCCTACTTCAAACATTGCATTTCCAAACAAAGATTCTATAGTTGTGCATGGATTTGTTGAACTCCCAACCCAGGGTCTTGTATCAAGGTTTCATGTAATATCATTGCCATTTCCAACGCTTCAGCCTGAGTGGAAAGTTCCTGTTGTGACACCGTCATCCTCAAGTGCAGTGCTAGAGATGCTACAAACCTTGCATGATTTTTGTCCATCTGTCAACGTCATATTGGCTTCGCGGGTCATACTGTTCAGCTGTGGATCTAGATCCCAAGGATTCTTGCCCAGGAGCATTGTGATCTCTTTAAACCTGATGATTGATTGGGTTTCTGACTTTGGCCTGCTAAATTCCCTGTTTAGCACATTCTGGATCTCTACTATCCCTACGTTTAGGTGGTCGTTAGAGTGCTTGATATACCATGTCAATGCGTGGTCTTGCAGTGTGCTCACCAATGTAGCCTTCTTAATATTTTCATCCGTGATGCCCTGTGCTTCCCATACTGCTCTTACCATGAACCAGAATTGGTTTGGATGCTCATTCCCTACTCCTCTGAACACTGGTAGTTTGATCATGCTTGCCATAGTGAATCGTGGAGGTGCTGGAGGTGGAGTGGGTGGAGATGGAGGTGAGGGAGGTGAAGCGGGTGGAAATGTGGGTGGGGGTGGTAACCGCAAGGTGCTCTTCCTTATCAAACTGACAATTCTTCTTAGATAAACCTTCACGAGCTCATCATCACTCTCCTGTGAGGGTGAAATTAAGGGATTGTTGTCTAATTCTTTGCTACTTTCGCTTCTGTAGATCTTTCCACTCCGCGTAGCTCCAAACATTAATTGTTCAAAGAGATAGTGATGCTACTGGGTGAAACCCCATGGGATCTATAGTAGAGATTAAAGAGCACAATCCACGAGACTAACATGACATTGATGGATGCGCAGCACTGTGTGTGGTTTGTGGTGTCCTTGACACCACATCTAAGGATGGTGCTATCACAGCAAAAGATCTCAACCCAAGCCGAAGCATTAGAGATCGGGATGAGATTGCACAAAAGCCCAATACAAGATCCTGGGTTGGGAGTTCAGTAAATCCACACGCAACTACAAAACCGGAGCTTAGAAATGCAAAGCTTGAAGTAAGAAAGGGCGACCCAATCGGAGGTGCGTACAAAGGTAGGATGCATTAAATGCAAAATTCAAGCACACGACAAGGACCATTGCCCTATCTTCGTGAACTATCTAGCCGGGGGGCACCGATGCCACTAAAATTGGAGGTACAAGTAAGACCAAGTGTGGCACCCATGCTCTGGTGCGCAATTTGTCAAGTGGGTGGAAAGCACGCAACGGACGATTGCCACCTATTGTAGAAATATACCCAGACCCTGTAACAGCTGTATTGCAACTTTTGTAGATCAGTGGGTCACGATGAGTGAACATGTTGAAGCTACGACTTAATGATGGAAAGGACCCCAACTTATCAAGTGCAGACTGAAGCACGAAGGTTTGACCCAGCCGTAGGGCCACGTAGGGGATTTCAAGGACGTGGCTAAGGAAGAGGAATGGGGCCTGTGCGAGGGCATGGACAACTGATTTGTTATAACTGAGGAGGGCTAGGACACTACGCTCACGACTATACTAACCCGACGAGGATATCTTGCCCATACTGTGAGCAGTTCAACCATGAAATGGTAGATTTCCCGATGTTAATTTCCTAGATGTGTGAAAAGGGAGTATTACAGCCTACTCCAACTCAAAATGTCCAAATGATAAGGTCGGAATCATGCGAAGAAGAGCCCAGCATAAATATGGTATTGAGGAGTGGTGCAACCATGGGAGGAGATGTGTGGAAAGAGTTTACAAAAGATGTGAAGGGTCGCGATACCCCTACAAGGGAACCCAAATTTGAAGTGGAACAAGGGACAAAGATGCTTAAGGAAGCTTCAAAGAGCTTCACGGAAGCCTCCACTCCAAGTAGGAGGGACTCAATTGTGCCGAGGATTGATCCCTCTATGCTTACTACCTCTTTAGAGACATGTATGAAGCTATTATGCGATAGTACAGTTGTTAAGGGACTATAAGAGCTAATCACTAAGTGCGTAGGGTCGGGCAAGCCACATGTAGTCCAGAAACTAGGAAGACATGGTCTGTGTACTGGACAGGAGATGTGTATGAAAACACAAATCAGTGAGAATGAGTTGGACTAGGTAATTCTAGATTTAGGGTCGGATGCGAATGTGCTACCTAAGAAAATGTGGGAATGCATGGGTAGGCCCGCACTACAGTGGTCTCTTATTCAATTAAGGATGGCCAACCAGCAAAAGATCCTACCGATGGGCCGACTACAAGGGGTGACAATGGACATTGAAGGCATAAGTATGCAAACCGACTTCGAGGTAATAGAAAGTGTGGATGACACTAATCACTACCCTACATTGCTAGGAATTGATTGGGCCATGAACATGAATGGGGTCATCAACTTGAAAAGGTGGAAAATGACATTCGAAAAGAAGTCACTACGGGTAATTGTCCCGCCAGATTTGGCTAAAGGAGAGTGCTATACCGAGCCAGTGCGCGATGAGGACAATGAATATGAACTGGATTGCACATACCAGATAAGAGCACAAGATCAAGGTCGGGTGAATCCCTCAGCAGATGAAAGATTCTCATGGGAGCGCGATAGTTCATGCACATTAGAGATAGATGAGGAGATGGAAAGATGGCAGAATAGATTGCAGGAATTCACCACACTCAACTGTAATATGATGATTAGATCATTACGGCATGTAACCACTGAAGTAAGGCAACGGTGAGCAGATAACGACGCAACTAGTGAGGGTTAGTTCGTCAACCCTGGCACCTTAATTGTTGCCTACTAGAAGTAGCATGGTGCATCTGACGAGGTGCCATGTGTGGAGAAGAAGCTGATAAGGAGAAGACGGTTCCATGTATGGATTGGAGGACGCGCGCACTAGAGTAGGGCAGTCATCTATTTACAACAAATGGCATGACCGTATGTTGCGCAACTGTCGAACCAACTTAATCTGCACGTGGCAAGGGTCGGTTGGGTTAATACAACCATACCCAGAGCAGGGTATGTCAAGGGAACTCTATCCATGACCGGAAAGGCCATTCGCCCATGGTCCGACCTGCACCCGAAGACCTATGTGATGGGTTTTGACAGTTATGGGAAGCCGTTCGACATGGAAAAATGAGACTTCACGAGTTAGCAAAAATGGGGGCTAGACTATGAAAGAAAAGTGTGAAGCTAGATGAAGAAATTGATAAAATCAAATCATAACTCACCCACATCGACCGTGTGTGAGAGCTATTGAAGGCACCAGACCTGGTCGGCTCTTCTACACTATTAGGACAAGCTGCGACCCTGCTAGCATGATTGCTCCTGGACCCTAGGGCACATGGAAACACAGACCACGATATGCCATCAGACTCAAAGTAATGAAAATGGTGCTTGTAGCTAGGTTTGTAGGGAAGGGAAGGCTCACATGATGGGTGTGACCACCTGACTATCTATAGAAGGACTAGTCCCCATGCAATTGGAAAAGGGCATGGGACTATAAAACAAGTTGCAAAAAAGCTACGCAAGTACTGTCAAATGCATAGGATGCATCCACACACAAAGAGTTGCATTGCCACGGGGAGGGGATGGAAGGTGACCATTGTAGGTACTGTTCATGACAAGATCTACCATTTAAGTCACAGAGGAGCGGGTGGCAGGCAATTAAGGCGTAAGGATATCCGCCAAATTCGCATTAATGAGCCATGAAGGGGGAAAATAGACGACTTTGAATTTGAAATCATATATATCAAGGAAGAAAAGGGGCATACCACAACGTTTGATCTTTTGAAGAATAGGACACCCTGGGTTCCAGCCAAAGGAGCAAGATGAATGACAAAGTATTGAAGGAAAGCCCATGCTTTTAGGCACTGCTAAAGGAACACTAAGAGTCATTCCTCAGGTCAATACACCCTACCACAGAGAGTCCACAGAATCCCACGCTGTAGGCAACCGAACTCCCTAAATCACCTAGGATGTTGCGGACCAAAAAAGACCCCCAAATACCAGGACCAGTGAGGCGGTCGCCACAAAATCCGCACTTTAGGAAGTTCACAATGGAAGAAAAGGGAAAAGCTATTACCATTGAAAGCAACGAGGAGGACAAGGGATCCCCAATGTATGTCGAAGAAATAAACCCTGATGAGGAAGCTTTCCAACCATTGTGTCGTCCTATGTATGTTCCTCCAAGAAAAGGGAAGGTTAAGGTCCCTACCAATTGGGATGACATTGACAATATAATCACCACCCCGTCTCTACCGAAAGGGGTTCCAGTTGAAAGCATGGTGACTGGCCGTATTGTGATGATGAAATTTGAATATTGGGACCTTGTAGATACAACAAAATTTCCCCATTTGGCGACTAACAAATTGATGGAGCAGAGCGCGGAAGGGGCAGTTACGACACTTCAGCCAAAGGAATGGCTGCGAAAAGTGGAGAACGTCGGGTTGCTCTGTCTCCTATCCATTCCCAACTTTCTCCAGCCCCCTATTACAATCTTGGTCATTAGACAGTTGATATGTTTGGTACATTACGGATACTTATGGCTTGGAAATCCCATTCAAATCATGGCAAAACTCATACATAGGATCTCACTGCTTCCCTATGCAGGAAGAGACCCTAGGGAAATTGTTGATAAGAGCGGCGATGTGACGATGACCAAAACCCTGAAAGAGAAATATAAGTTGGAGAAAGGGTAGTGAGGGTACGCTATTGATAGTATCTCGGACAGAGCAGTCCGCATTGCTACCCAGTTGCTGGTTAAGAAAGTGATGAAGAAATGCCATGGAACCAAGGTTCTAGTGATCTCATTACGCTCGCGAAGGAATGCGCAGCTGGAGAACAGTTCAATTGGGCACTTTTCCTTTGTGTATAATTCTTGACCAACTGTAGGGAGGTTCGAGAGGAGGGAATGACCTTCCACTATGTGTGGTTGTTGTTGTTGTCCATTGTGCTAGTTACCACTAACCTACCTGAAGATAGCCAGTTCCCTCCTTGGACTAGGATTGGCTAGAAGCCATCAAATTTGCGTTGCTTTGGGCAACTAGGGATGGTGAAAGAATCCTGGGCATCAAGATTTTTTGGATATTGATGGAGGCAGACGTTCGAGAGTGGGTCACCCAACAACCTCGGTTGTCCACTGAAATTTATGACAGTGTGAAACATATAGCCAAGTTTAAAGTAGACATGCACTTTGTCTACATCCGGCGCGCAAGGACACCAACCAAACGTGGACTACAATTCCTTTCATTGCCATTGAAAAATTTGTCGATGAAATATTGGATACTTGGCCACCAGAATGGCATGAACCCGATGCGGTGGGGCACGATGAGGCCGCCATAAGGAAATAAAAGGCTGAAGCGAAGCATGCCACACAACAGAAGCGGAACGAACAGCATGCTATGGAAGTTTGAGTGGCTTGAGAAGCAGCACAAACTTCGACAGACAAAGCACCATTTGGAGTTAGCCATGGAGAGAGGGAGCGAAGAAACACCATCAACCACCACGGGTGCGCCCTTAAAACAATGGCTATTGATAGAACGGACGAAGTCGTGGAAGAAGAACAAGGCATCTAAATGGGATGGAGAACTGACCACCTTGACTGAGGGTGACATAAGCGACATAGGGGACATGTTCGCGAAGCCACTCAGGATGTAATCGATGAGGCCATGTCAGAATAGTAGATTGTGTTGGGGGAGCTCTGTGTGCAACTAGAAGAACTTGGGAATCGAGCAGTGCAGACGGGAACCACCACTACTCATGGGGTTACAGGTATCTCAATCACTGAGCAGCTAGTGAAGGTCCAACTGGATCATACTATTGTGATTCCAGCAGAAGCATTGATAACAGAGAATGAGGGGGACAAAGTTATGGTAGGATGGCTTACAGGGTTGGGACTCAATTTGGTTGCCCTCCCATGTGAAAGCTTGTACCAGCTCCAGGACAATGCCACGATGGAGCTCCGCACCAAGGAGAGGCACATGGAATAGGTACTTAATGAACAACGAACTAATATAGAACAGTTGAGCCTCCAAAGGGATGAAGTCGTCGCATAGAGTCAACAAGTGGAGCAACTAGTAGGGGAAGCATATTTGCGTGCCCTTGAGCTAGAGATTGCGGCCGATGTACCTGTTGGCATACGAATCCACAAGCTGGCTAGTGGGTTCTGTGAAGAAAAGGAGGAGGTCTTGAAGATTCAATTGGAGCTCAGTCTCTAGATTGCAGAGCTAAAGCTACAGGCACAACCTTCGATGCCACCAAAGGTCATCGAGTAGCACAAAAGCATCATTAGCTCTGGCCGGGAAAATATCACACATTCCATGAAGGAATGCACTGACTTGTGGGCTTAGTTGCTTATTACGCTCATTTCACTCCATGAAGAGCCTACCCTACAACAACTACAAACCAAGGCAAGAGACCTCTAGCAAGCCTATGATAATGTTAGAGGGACCGCGTAGATCGTTGTGGATGCACAGTGCTTGGCCAAGATGAAGGAGGCCTAGGCCCTGAAAATACAAGCTGATGTTGCCTGCCAAAAAGGAGCAGTGGTTAAAGAACGTCTCTAGCCATGGCTTGATGAGGCATTCGCGATTTCCACCGCCATTGAGCGCAAGGTGGAACACATGCAGGCAGAATATGCACCTAGGGAAAAAGCTACAGTAGAGACTGATCTGTCGGAGGCATGCATTGTACGAGTACAACAAATGGTGGATGAGTTTGCTGCAAGTACCGACGAAGCATAGAAATTTTTGTCTGACATCTGTGCGAAGATTGTCACACCAGCTGAGCGACTCAGGACGAGTCATGATGATTGTGTTGGGGCACTATTTGAGCTTTTCGTATGTATTTTTGGATCTGGAATGTAATGGGTTTTTGAGGAACGAAGTCTTGAAGCGTCTGTAAGTCCAATTCAAGGGTGTTGGTAGGTAGATAGAGGCTCTACAGCTACGTGCGCAGAGGCCTAGTAGTGTCCGCAGCTATGTTTGCGGACCCTTGAAGCTAAGTGCATAGTGAGGATCTAGATGTATTGGTGGAAGAATTAAATAAAGATAAGTTGATTTTGAAATTCTGTGTTAAATCTAAATTATTGTGGATCTGGCTAATTTATGGTTGATATAACTATTTGATTCTATGCACGTATGCTTATTCTATGTGTTTATGCAAATCTATATTTGTTCTAGGTGCGAGAACTGGTTATTTATGTTAAATGTTTGTTTAAAGACCATAAAAAGTAGAATCTAATCTATAACATCACATTAAGAAGTATTAAGGATTTTATTGGGTCCAGATCTACATGGAACAGAGTGGCGTGAAGCCACACAATGGTGTGCGAACCTTCTAGACCACATCAAGACATCCCAAGGGTGCGAAAACTTGGTTCCAACACCCTCCCCTGCTACCTTGGGCGAGACCTCAGTATGCACTACGCAGGCTGTTGCTGAAAGGGCCAGTAGCTGCGGGATTTGTTTGGATAAATAACTCTGCCAAACCTGGCTCATAATATCGTGATTCCAGCAGAAGCATTGCGATCATCATTGCTTTCACCCGCCAATTGGTTTTCCCACCCGTCAGCTCGCCCGGGACTGCCCATGGGGTATAACTTCAAATGCTCATCACATTTCTTCGTGTCTCCTTTGTGTTTGCTACCATTGCACTACCTTTCATTCGACTCTCCCATGCGCCTGAATGCATTGTATCTCATGGTCCTCATAAGGGGTCCGGAACCGAGGTTCTAGTGAGAGTCATAAAGGGTTTCACACTTATATTCTGTAAGTTGATTCAGGTTTTGAAGATCTACCCATGGTCCACAGACCATGGGATTATATAAATAGGTGTGTCTTAGGATGTCTAAAGTAGTAAAAGAGAAGTAATGAAGTTTTGGTTATGAGAGAAGTCTAAAGGGTTAGCGAAGAAGAGTAGGAAGAAAGGCTCTGTAGCTGTATGCGTAGAGGCCTAGACTAGAGTCTGCAGCTGAGTGCGTGGACCCTTGCAGCTGAGCGCATAGGGAAGTCTTGAGTCTGTAAGCAAAATTAAATATTAATAAAGAAGATTGTTGCAGAAATACTTGTGTTTATCTCTTTACTTTTGTTTATATGAATGTGCCTTATGTTATAATAGGTTTATGAAATAATGATGTATTGATGTGCAGCTTTACATGACTTATACTATTATATGAATGCAATTACTGTTAACTATTTACACGAAGATAATCCTGTTGTATGTTGAAGTTATCAAACACTTAAGCTTATCTAAGTGATTACTAGGTTATAAGTAATATTTGATGCACATAAGTTGTGGATTCACCTACTTAGGGCCCGCAAAAGACATTCGTTGACCTTCACAGAGGTCTAGAAGCTGATTAAAGGAATTTATATCGATAAGCCTTAAAGTCTTACCAATCTGTGCAAAGGAAGATTTAGGGCATAAAACAACATCGCACTCATCTCTAGGTGTGGAAGATTGGTTCTAGCATCCCCCCATACAGCTTTGGGTGAGACTTCAGTCTGTGATCTGTGGATTGATGCCAAAAGGGCCAGTAGTGTAGGGATTTGTTTGGTGAAACTAACTTTGAACATGTGTCAGGACTCAATAAGCCAACACTAGCTACAATCAGCGCCATGATCAACATTGGGTGTCACACAAGTTCCAGGTGGGCGACAATGTTTGGCTACATTTGCAGAAGGAGCACCTCACTAGACTCCACAACAAGCTTCACCCACTATAATATGGGCCATACACCATCACCAAGGTTGTAAGGGACATTTCATTTGAGCTTAGTATTCAACCATTCCACCCAGTGTTCAATGTAGACTGCCTTCGGCAATACTTTCCACCATTGCAGGACACATCCAACATTGCAGAACAAGTCACACCAACAGAACTAAACCATACTACATGGAACAGGCCACCACTGATTGGATCATGGACACACAGATCAAGATCACTTTCCAGCAAAAGATACAACTATATCAAGTTGTCAAAGCTAGCCAACTCCTTCACAAAGGCAAGTGGCTCACCAGGGACCAAGTTCAACAGAAGTTTCCCCATCTCATGGAATGAGGACCATTGCTTCCTAAGCAGGGAGGAATGGTCCATGTGGATATTGGTGGCCACCTGGCTATTCCACTTGGACCCCCAACACTATCTCTTTCATTTTTTTGGTTTCCTCAATTGTAGCATAGTTTACTATTTTTGGCAATTTTTCAGGTCCTGAACTTCCAAAGCCATCTTAAGACCCTAAATGATTTTTTTAGGGAAAACAAAGAGATGAAATATGTCCCAAACTATCGTTCTATTTTCTTTTCGACCTTCTCTTCGAGATCTTCAAAATGAGGTATTATGATAATCAAACGTAGATCGTATGCCAAAGTTACGACCCCAGTAAGTTGATGTACCAATTTACCCAAACGGGGCCCATAGTTTTGGCACTTCATCTCCTATGGTTACTTTTTTGGATGTTTAGCATTTTCAATTGTTTCTCAATAATAAATAGGCATTTGAGCCTCATTGTAACATATTTCAGGGACATGTAATTGCCACATCCCTTCTCAGAGATAAGCTATCATCACCTGGGCTATCTTATTTCCATTCTATTTGTAAGCATAGGTCAATATTTTTCTATTAATGAAATGAAATGTTTTTCTGTTGCATCTCTTTATTTATGATTATATCTATAAGTTGTTGTGTTCCTGTTTAAGTTTGAATCACTCAGCTCAGCCACCAGTGACTACTTTGCCCAACGCTCACTTGTGTTGTGAGTGGAGCTCTTATGGAACTCACACCATTTTCTAGTGTCCTTCTTTGTCTTTGTGGTGTTGTTCTTTGCTTGAGGATTTTGAGGATTGTCTTGAGTCACCTCCCCTTACCTTTTTCCTTTGCTCTATGGTTTGGGGCTTCATTTTCCTTGCTTTGGATTCACAGATCCAAAGTTTTGCTTCTTCTATTTAAATGTCTACTCAATCTTGACAGCATCTTGGTACATCATGATAAGAAAGGAGATGTCCAGGAACTCCATCTTGTCTTAGATGTGCTTGTGTAAATAGTCATGGTATGTGGGTATGAAATTTCGCTCAGAATCCTTGATAACCATCTTTGTGCGAAGGGCATGGAAAAAATTTGTGAACTCGACACATCTTGGTTCCTTCCCTATCGTATACTGGTCCACTTTATGTATTCATTTTCACAGCTCCCTACTAGGTAATATTGTTCTTTGATGGCATCTCGGAAAGAATTCCAATTGTGTGCCACTAAAAAAAGTGAGGATTCCCTCTCATCCTTCTATTCACAGTGGGTTTCCCACGTGTTCTCGACGTGTGGGGTGGCTTTAGGAAGTGAAAAAGTAATATTTCCTAATTGGAAAATTCATGAAGTGAAAAATACCCTTCCAACAGATTTAACTATTTATCTATGGAATTTGCATCTATCTGGCCCTCAAATATGGGAATATCAAAGTTAACTTGTACCTTAAAAGGAGTGACGCCTCCAGAGTGGTTGTTGGATGAAGATGTGTCGCCTATTGGTAGCCATCGAAGGATCTGAGAAAAGTTATCCATCATCACATTCCTCGGTCGCTCGAGGGATTCCTTGAGAAGTATTTTGGAAGGATCTTATGCCTCCTCATATTTATTTTCTTCGACTATGGGAGGTCATTAAGGTTTGCAAGGATGGTCTTGCAAAGGTTCAACTAGTTCAAGCCCTAACGTCTTATAACATGACCTCATTGGGGACATGCAAAGAAAAATAGAGGAAGAGAAGACCACTCTAATACCATTGGTATGAGCTTAAAAAGGAACACAAAAAATTACAAATATAACCATAAATACATAGATGCATCAGAAATAACACTTGATTTCATTAATATCAAAATACTGAAACATTCTTACAAACAGAATGGAAATAAACTAGCTCATGCAATGGTAGATTATATATTAGAAGAGGTGTGGTGGCTACAATGAGGGTCAAGGGCCTATTTATTATTGAAGAACAAGGGAAACCCCTAAATGACCAAAACCCTAACCCAAGAGATGAGATGCCAAGAGTTTGTGGGACTTGTTGGGGTTAAGTGGATAGCCAACTCCCTGGGGTTGTAACTTGGTCATAGCATCTCCGTTGGGTGCATTCAATACCTTGTTCGAAAGGTCTCTCCGAGTACTGTAGGGTTTGCTTTAAACCCTTTCATATTTCCCTAGGCCTACTGCAAACCTCAAAAAAAGGTCATTTACGGGGTCAAAACTGTTTTGGAAGTTCAAGACCCGAAAAATAGCTAAAAATAGTAAATTTTGCAATGAACAAGGAAATATATGAAATTGAATGGAGGTTTAGGTGGACTAGGTAGGTTACCACCAATATCCACTTGGATCACATCCATGCCTTTAAACATATTCTTGCTACTGAGTTGACTCATCCACATAGTTAACTAAAAAGAATCTTCCTTATTTAGAAGTAAGTCAAACTTAAACTGGGAAACCAAATGCTAGAAGGATATCCGACAATGGAGTTAGCTAGAAGTAACTGTAGTGAAAAATAAGATATAATTCATCAATAAATTTCACATGAAAAAAATCTAACGAGTTAAACTTAGTTGAACTCCACTAAATATGACTAAAACTGATCTAACAAGGGGAGGAGAGAGAACAATGTTGGTTAACTTCTAGAAAGTGTTGGAAGTGTGTTTCCATTGATGTTTAAAGAAGTTTTATATCTTCATTGACATAAAGGGAAGTGATTTTATTATTTAAAATAAATATTTGTAGGTCATTACTGCAATGTTGTGCAACACAATACAAACTAGGAAACAAAGGCGTAAACCTCAAATTTCGAATGAAAGGGAAATTTCAAAAATTTAAGGGAATTTTTTTTTTTTTAAGTATGTCACAAGTTTGAAGGAGCATCATTACCTATTCAAGGTCAACAAACATGGATCGTTTTGGCACCCTCAACATGCTCGCCAATTAACAAGAAATCCTTAATTTGATAGTGTTAATGCATATCGATACAAGATATGATGATATTAGGTACTAAGTGATGGTCTAAGAATTAAGATAAATAGGGTGGTATAGATGCTCATTTATTTATAAACATAAAGGAAAAAAATAGAACTATAACAAAAAGATGTTCCTAAAATTTATTTTTTTCTAATCCTATCTACTAATCATGATTAATTAACTTAATAATCATTAATTAATAAATAATAAACTAACCAATTATAATAGTAGTAGGTGCCAGATGCTTTGTTGGTAGGGAATTTCATAAAATGGATAGCATTTATTATGTCATGGAAGAGAGATGACATGGCACTTCCATGTGGATGACACATGTCATATACAAAAGGCATTTTATTGGCTGAAAAATGACAGAAGATAAGTGACATATGTCATCACATCAAATTCACCAAATGTAATAATGACATGTTAGCATATATCCAATGTGGAAATGGTGGCGCGTCATACTAAGATATTTCTGTTGTCACATATAATTTTAAAGTATTTCTTGTAGTCAATATGGTAAGGGAATATTTCGATACTAGAGTATCTAGTACCTACAATGGATAACAATGATTGCGCACTCTGGTATGAAAAATATTATTTTGTTAGCGGTTGATTATGGAAATGTGTTTTAAAAGTTGATATATTGATTGAAATGGGTATTAGGTCCAACCTTATGGAAAATATTACAAGTGTTCTAGTATCTAGTATTTGATATGATGCGTAAAATTCTAGCAATTGTAGAATCTTATGGAAAGTCATTTGCCAAGCTTTCAATTGATAGGAAAGGGTATCGTGGTACTAGGATGATAATCTTTCACAATATTAATGTCACGACATGTGGTCTCGAGTGATCGATGATTTGGAGCTAAAGGGTCATGAAAAGACAAATCCAAGTAATTCATATATTCAAATCCATTTGATGTTCCTACTTTGAGATACCAAATTGGTCAAGTCCATAGTCTCAAGCCATGCTTTTGGGGATCTCGTGATTTTAAATACAAACATGGGTTGCATGGTATTTTGTCAACCTAAATATGTGTTATAAATATCTTGAATTATAGGTTACGAGTGGTGTGGTTGGAAGTGATATATAATATAGTGAAAAATAACTGAGAAGCTCGAAGTATGTAAGGTTGAGTACAAAAAAGTAGAACGATAAATTCAGACAAAGATGTGTAGCCTATGCAAGGAACTTGTCCATAACTGAAAGTTGAAGTGTGTAATGTGGTTTGTAGTATGCGAAGAAAATTTAAGGTTGTAATTTTGTCTAAAGTATTACATGATGCCATATGAAGTGATCAAAGTGAGGCCCAAGTCTATGAATAAGGCCTAGTGCTGAAGTGAATACAAGTGTTGCAACAAGTTAGAAAGAAAACATTTAATTTATGTAGCAGATCAGTCTATTGGTGAAAATATTTCTCCGGTAGAGTTGTAAAGTATAGAGCATATAGCAGTGCATAAATCGAAGTTAGTGTTGTGTGAAAAGTTATGAAGAACAAAGCATAAAAAGACTCATAATTACTGGAGATCAAAACTAAATCAAGAAATTGGTGTCTCCTTCAAGTTGGTGACTATAAATCAGGGGATTGGTTTCACCTTCAGTTTCATGCCTGTAAATTAGGGTATTGGTGTCTCTTTCTAGTTGGTGTCAGTAAATTGACATAACAATAGGTTGGTGCTTACAAGAATATTCATATAAATAAATGTTGTGATTTTCTCCCTTAAGGGTTTCCTTGTACATCTAGTGTTTTCAAGTGGTACTTGTGTAATTGATGTTTATCTAGTTTGAAATTTTTTAATCGATATAAATTGGCGAGTATATTGATTCAAACCACCTCTCAGTATAATCATATTTCCAAAAGAAATTAGGGAGGGATTGCGCATTCACAATAATGATGCATGTTAATGTGGGAATACACATTAACTGAGTGAAAATATCAATGTCATCATTCAACTAGTGTTTAGTCAACACCACCTCATCCTAGTTGGTAGCCGTCGTAATAGTAGATTTAATGAAAATAGAAAACGTTAAGAAGAGAAAATGTGCCAAATGATATGGAATCTCTAGCAAATCATGACAAATGGTAATATGTACCCATAATAATGTATATAATAGTTTCTGATTATAGTCAAAGTGTAGGTGCTTATGAGGTCTTGATGAACTACCAAGGGCAATGTAACTTGCCACCGCCCTAGATCCCAACCAGCTAGTATGCTAGATAATGTATGTCAGAATTTCCTATCCATGTTAAGTACTAATGTTCAACAAATTATGTAAGATATTGTATAAGAAGAGTGGCATAAAGAAGGAAAACTTCATGGGACAAATGTATCTGCCCAAATATAACATATACTATGTCAACTATGTGGTTGTTATGAAGAATGATGTTGCTACGAATTAATCCCGTCATGAACATACCTCAAGATATTATTATATAATAATATGAGTATAATTTTTCCATGGATGAGACTTGTACACTCTAGCATTAATAAGAGTTAACGCAATAAAAAACAATGGAAGACTAGTTCCCTATGACATGGTAATTTCACTCACTAGCTGGCTAAATGTATAGTATGATGCATCCTCCATGGCATGTGATTTGAATATGTAAGGCCTTATAAATTAAATCATAAATAATGGTTCAAAGAGTATGCAAAATAATCAGTTTAAGATCTTCGTAAAAAGAGGTGGTGTTAGATAACATAGCAGGACTAGAGAAAGGTATGAAAGAAGAATGCTTTAAATTAGACATATGATTAGAGGAACTTGAGTCTAAAATCGATTTGCTAGATGATGAAGTAGTGCCATTCAAAGCAAACTCCATGTAGTTATCATCTTATGGCTTGTCTTTAGTCTTTTTCTTAACATTGTTTGGACTTTATCCATCTAGACTATGCTATTGAAGTACTCCAACCATTATATCTATTATACCCTCTAAGTGGAAACCCGTGTGACAATACATACATTTTTTTTTGTCTTTCTTAGATTTTTCTCTATTGGGAACCTTAGTATCCTTACTAGATTGAGAGCATTCTCCATTATACAATAAAAATATATGTTTTCTACCTTCCTTTCTTGTTATCATCCTTCACTACAATCTCATAGTGTGTGGAAGGGTTAAGCGTTCCATTGTGTATTAGATTGCTCATTTGTTAAGGACTCATGATAATTTCTATAGTTGCTACATCTAAAATATAATCTGATAATTATGATTTTGTTACTCATGCATTTTCTTTTGGGAAGGATTTTTGGAGTTTTGGGTTGTTTTTTTCAATAGTCCAAATTGGTTTCAAGAATTACTTGAAGTTGGTTACTAGGGATGGAATAAACATGAACGAGGTTGGTGGAACTATGTATAGGCGAGATGTAGTCATTGAATGAGGGGAAAATGATGAAATATAGTCGTTGAAAGTGATTAAGGAAATGTGTAATTAATACCATCAATACCAATATTACCCTAGTGGTCATAACTACTACTTAATTTTAGAGGATTCACTTGGTCTATAGAATGATAAACAGGTTTCTTGACACACCTATATAAATTTTGGAGTGATTAGAACCACTCAACAACAAATTAATAATTAAATACCTTATTTACGAAACGAACCCCTATTTATGTGGTGTAAATCTATATTAAGCAAGCAAATAAGTTATGATAATTAGCATCAATGCCAACGCTGTGGAAATTAATAAAACGATTAGAAAATAAATAAATAAATGAAGTTGGTTGAAGGAATTCTAGTTCGAGAGAGTGCAATTCGCGGTGTATATAAGGGAGTGGGGCCTCAATCCCAAATCAAGAGCTTTGTTGAAACTCAACTTTCGAGTTCCCATATTGGTGGAGAGGTAGGCGACTGCTTTTTCACTGAAAAGGCACTCGATTGCATTTTTGTTATTTTTTTTCAAAATTGGAACACTCGATTGTATTTATTTTAATAGAGATGAAGTTTCTTCTCCTTATATTAGTTGTGAGTTTCACAGGCTCTTCTGTGTTGCAAGGAGAAAGTTCAATATGCACCCCTAGTTTAGCTAATTTCGGTGGTACTATGCCCAATGTTCAACATTATGATGCAAATGGTGATGGCATCACAGACAATAGCAATGTGAGAATTAGTTGAGTGAGTTATATGAATGAACGAAGTGATGAAATGAATAATGAATGACATGGTCGGTTATACATTTCCTGTTTCAAAGTTTACATTATTATCGTTGGAGGTGTCTATCTCAATCTCAAATGGTTTCTGCAGGTCTGGTAATGTGAACACTGGTGTAAAGCAAAGGTGGTGCTTCAACTTGAAAAATACCTTTTTTTGTGTTTTAGAACAAAAAAAAATTGTTTTCACTCTGCTCTTGGTGACTTGACTTAAAAACCAAGGGATATGAGAGAACCCCAACACGAACCTGCAGTAAAAACTGGCAAGGCCCAGAAATCTGTGGAACTCTATTAGAGTGGTTGGGGCTAGCCAATCCCAAATGACTTGTATCTTGGATAGGTCCACATGCACACCCTACTCATCAATGATGAACCTTAGATATTGAACCTAGGTCATGCCAAAAGTGCATTTCTCCAAATTAGTAGACAACTTCTATTGTCGCAGGGATTTGCAGGACCTGTCGAATATGGTGGACATTCTCTTCCCAAGTCTGGCTAAAGATCAATATTTCAAATAAATTCACCACGAAAAATGAATTGGTGAAGGGTCAAAAGATGTCATTCATCAATCTCATGAAGGCTATGAGGGCATTTGATAGGCACCTGGTGGTAACCTGACTTGAAGTTAATCTTACTGAAATATTTGGCCCCTTTAGCTGGTCTAGAAGGTCATCAATCTGTTGGATTGGTTACCTATTCTGGAAAATTATCTTGTTCAGCACCTGATAGTCAATACAGAGTCTCCAAGTCCTATTTAGTCAATTTAGTGTGTCCTAAATTGCTACATTAATTATCAATCCGGGATTTGTAAACTGATAAAGTGTGGCGCACTATATGTGCAAGACAACCTCTTTCTTACTTTTTATCAATTTTATCTTGTTTTTGGGGGTTTTATCTTGGTTTGTCTCCTAATGCAAATGATAATCCTATTCCTAAGTTTTAAGAATACTTTAGAAGGCAAGTTTGGGTATAGATTTTAAGGAAATTATGTCTTCTATAATGATTTCCAGAACTTAACAGTTCAGAAGGTCTTAAAACATACTAGTGATGAAATTAATACTTGAACAAGAATGAAAATGTGCTGTTATTCAAATCAAACAAAATGTTGAACTACTGATCATGAAATCATTATCTCTGTTGCTTATCTAAATACAAAAAGAAAAATGAGTTAAGCTGTTGCACTCAACAAATCAAAAACTAAAAACTAATAAAAGTAAAATCAATTCACTTCATTCATAGTCCGATAGCTTGCCAAGTAGTCTAAGCTATGGCTCTCGAGATAACATCAATTATATGAGGAATTTGAAATCTAATTGCAGAAAAATAAAGCTAAAATCAAATCACATCATTCATAGTTCGATAGCTCGCCAAGTAGTCTAAGCTATGGCTCTAGAGATAACGTCAATGATATGAGGAATTTGATATCTAATTGCAGAAAAATAAAGCTAAAATCAAATCACATCATTCCTAGTCTGATAGCTCGCCAAGTAGTCTAAGCTATGGCTCTGGAGATAACGTCAATAATATGAGGGATTTGATATCTAAACTAACTAACAAAGCAAATGAATAAAACTTGAAATCAAAGCATAACTGGAATTGAAAAGCTAAGAAAAGCAAAGTCAGTAGAGAGGCTAATCTCATGTCACTAGTTATTGTAAAAATTGTATGAAAATGCCCGGGCCTACTCTATCCTGAAACACACACACTAATCAGTGTTAGCAACAATATACAAAGCTTGAAAAATCATGTATAGGAATGAAATGTTAATACCATAACAAATGAAATATACACAGGTGGATAACTATGAAATATGTGCAATGGAAATAAGGAAACAATACATAAAAACTTTATAGCAATAAGGAAAACAAAACCTCAGTGTGCAGGGGCCCTCTGCACAGCCTTGGTCAACATGCTATCAGTCTAGAATTATGCTCACATAGTCATATAAAACAGAGTCTGATTATATTGCAAAATAGAGGAAGAATCCTCTCATTACAACAGCAGGACCAGTTCACGGTACAGTACAAAGAATAACAGAAAAATGACAGCAAAAATTAACTAGTTCTATGTGTGTGCAAACACATTATTTATAAGAAAAATTTCACAACTGTTTTCCTATGAAACATCTTCAACTAAGGACATGTAAAAAGACAGCGTCCATGAGTTTAGCATGATGGTTTCCAAGATCATTCAATATATCAAAAGATGGTTGTTGGATCTGCATCATGGAGGCAGTCTATAGATGTCAAAATGACCCCAGGGATCTAGGAATGGCCTCGGACCCTTCACGTGTTGAAAAACAGAGACTTGTTGCCATAGGACTCCTTCGTTTGACCACCGTTGACCACGAATTTCCTTAATGAATCTGGCTAAACCAATAGGACCTGATCCATGCTCAGATCATTCCTGAACTGCCCACGTGCCTTGTTTTGCTTGATGACACCTGCAACCTAGAGTTTAACAAAAACAATTGTGGAAAGTTGAATCAACTATGGAAAGTGGTTGCATTCTGTAGCTAATGAGAAAAATATAAGTCAAGCAAAAAACACAAAAACATAGTTATAAAACCACTTAAAATCTCTTTTAGAATCAATATGCAATGATGTTTGATAGCTTATGAGGTACTAGTGAGGGGAAAAAGTCTAGGAAAGTGTGTAGGAGAGATGTAGTTTCAGGGCTCAACATAACCCCACTGTGAAGGTGTTGCATGTCCCCATGCAACCAAATCTTTTACCATCCTCCCTTCAGTTCATGTGTTCTAAGACCTCTGCTAACACATCTAGTCTTCTTCTCTTCTTTCTTAGCACCTCTATCATCCTAGGCTTTCTCATGAGGCACCTGAATTTGAGGTTGATAAGAGCTCTACTCAACCTCCTGCTCTTTTTCTTCAATTTCCTATTCTTCTTCTGCCACAGCCCAAGATGCAACATAGTGTTGTCGTGAATAATTTTATCTAACATGCTTTTTTTGTTCAATGTTTCATTTTCTCTTTTGATGTGTCTATTTAAGACCTCCAGTTCAAAAACTTCCTATTTTAGTGATTGGATTAGAGCTTCCTGTGTTGCATTAGGCTAGGTAGATGAAGTACCTGGATCTGTGGCAGTCTTCTCCAACAACTCGATATAATCATACATTTCTTGCTGGTTTGGGTCTATCTCAAGTGTAGTCTTTCTTGGACTGTTCCCAAAATCTGGCTGAGAAGGATTGGTGTCAAGATTTGGTTGAGGAATAGGAGTATGGTGTGGGCTATTGCCAGGAGGGATTGCTGGAGGCTGTTCTGGTGTTTCCCCTCCTAAATCAATGAAGTGGGGCCCTTTAGTTTGTACTATCCTCAATTTCCCTTTAAGTCTGGAGCTCCTCCTTAAATTTTGTGAGCTAGTGTCTTCTTTCTCCACACTCTGTTTTTCTTTCCCTTTCTTCTTTGTTGTAGCTAATTATTCCTGAAGATAAACTAATATTTTAGAAAGTATTTGGTGTTCCTCTTCTGAGGAAGGTTCTGGGGTTTGATAGACAGCTTCAATGTTTCTTTTCCCCTTTAATTTTCTTTGCTTCCTATCCTCATTTCTTTCCTTCCTACTTTCAGACAACTTCTCTTCTTGATTAATTTCTTTAACTATGTTAGTAGGATTGTCTTGAATTCTCACACTTGTTTTCTTTCTCTACTTTTCCTTGCTGAGCTACTCTCTAGTGTTTCAGGTGGATCTTGAAAGAAGTTTCTAACCAAAAACTATTCTCAGGTGTCCTTCTTTTCCTTCAATTGTTTTTCAATCAAAGTTTTCACAAGGCCGTGATGGTACAGGTGGGGTTCTATGCCCTCCAAATTCTTTTGGACAATTATGGACATCTTTTTTAGACTATTCAATAAAAATTAAGGCAAATTAATGGTTTGATTTTCTAGAAAATTCATCAGCAACCGGGCGTGGTAAATATACATGGACCCAAATCGCCCTTCACATGTAATAAACTTTTGGATTATCAATAATAGATTGGCCCACTTTTCTTCTAAAGTAGAGATAGGGATTCCACTTTTGAAAATGGTTATATCCATACCTGGATTGCGTAGGATAACCCTCCAGGCCCTCTTGTCAAAGCTTTTGTTTTTGAACCACCGTTTCCCCCTCCTTTGGTAGTTCCGTTGCAGCTGCAATAGATGCCTCTGTGACAGGAAATTTAAGGTCTCCAACCTCAACTTCCACACCCTTAAAAGACCTCGCAAAAGTATTCGTAACTTCTTATTGTAACCTCTGAATTTTTGGATGGACTGTAGCCACTGTGCCTTCCTTAGTATGCTTTTCAATTGCGGATACCCCTCCATGAATTTGGACCCTTCTGGTTCTGCTCTTAAAAAAAGACCCATTCCTTCCTCCTGCCTTAAAATATGTCCGCGTGAGTAATGGATTGACGGAGGTGAAACGGTTGTGTTAAAGGGGAATGGAAAACATTTATGGAGAAATCATGTAAAGGTCGTGGAGCAATTATGGAAGCTATCAATGCTAATCATTACATATAATGGAGTTGTGGTTTCATAACTATATAGAATGTGTTTTAAAATGCTATTTGAATTGAATCTTACTCATACCTTGGAATTTTTGCCACTTCCGTCCATTAACCTTTGATTAGTTGCTTCCTGCTAGTGCTTTAGGTGCTTTATATCTTCAACATATTTTCTTTTGTCATAACTACATTTGGTTCCCATTATTATTTGGCTAACATCTGACTGTCAGTGCTGAATAACAGAGTGTTAGCTGCGGAATACACAACTAGCTGTGGAAACTAACACAATGGGCATATGACTGAATGAAGATGGATGAATGATGACTGAGTGAATGAAACTGGTCATGAAAGGACTTTTATTGGTGGAATATGATGATTAAAAGAAATGAGATGAAGTGAAGTGGAGTGAGATGAAGTAAAGTGAATTGAGACTATGAAATGAGAGAGACCTTTTTTTTTTTCGGAAAATATAGCGCATCAGAAGGTTCTGATTTTCGCCCTGTATTTTCTATATAACATTGCCAATCAGTGATTGGTTTTCAGGCTTATACAAAGTTTTTTTTCTTTTCTTTTTTTAACAGAAAAAGAACAAGGACTAGGCTAGTGGAGAAGAAGGATTCTTCTTCACCAGCCTTATTGCAGAATTATCCTGAAATATTTTTACAAATTCCTCCTTTGAGAGTGGCTTATGATAGATCTTTAATATGTGACCATTCACAATAAGAGGAGTTTGATATTCATCAATGGTTTTGATTCTTACCGCTCCATTGCTAAAGACTTTGTCAATCTCATATGGCCCAAGCCAATAATTCTGAAATTTACCTTTGAAATCTTTGAACTTGGAATCAAATAGCAATGCCCAATCTCCTTCTTGAAACTTTTTCTCTTTGATGTATTTTTCATGTCACTTAGCTCTTTGATATTGAGCTAGATCAATTCCTAGGATCGCCTCTTGTCTGATCTCATCTAGTTCATTCAACTGCTCCATTCTAGATTTTGGGCTTTTGATAGATCCATTCCCAACTGAACTACCATCTTGAAAGTTTTAATTTGGAACTCAATGGGGAGTAGAACTTCTTTCCCATAAACAAGTTCATAGGGAGAATGTCCTGTTGTATTCCTCCATGTAGTTCTGTAGGCCCATAAGGCTTCAGGAAGCCTTTATGCCCAATCTCTTCTATGTAGATGAATAGTCTTGGTAATGATGCCTTCAAGAACTTTGTTTGTAGACTCCACTTGACCATTTGCTTGCGAATGGTAACGAGTAGATTTTCTGTGCTTGACTTTGTATTCTTCCATCAGCTTCTCCACCAGGTTGGATGTGAATTGATCTCCCTAATATACCACAATTTCTCTTGGAACACCAAAGTGAGTAAAAATATCCTCATAAAGAAAACTAATAACTGAATGCTCAATAGTAGAAAATAATGCTTTGGTTTCTACCGATTTAGTGACATAATCAGTACATACCAATATATACTTTCTTTGTTTAGATGGTGGTTTAATAGGTCCAATGAAGTCTAAAGCCCATTTTTCAAAGGGTTTGATGAGTACCTGTGGCTGTAATGTCATTTCATTTGAAAGGGTAGGTTTCCCTACTCTTTGACAGCTGTCTGTTG
>APFE030370605.1:121304-131387 GCA_000404065.3 Pinus taeda
AAATTACTCATTTTTTCTCTCTTTAAGTTGTATTGAAATCTTTCAAGTAAATCCTCCAAGTTTTCATCTTCTTTTTGCATCATTTTAAATACCTCATCTTTATGATTGGTGGGCATGCAATAGTCCAGGTATCTATCCAAAAATGTTTGTTTCATCTCATTCCAAGTCATAATAGATTGGGTGACTAACCCCATGAACCATTTCAAAGCAGCTCCCTTCAATGTTGAAGGAAACAGTTTGAGTTTTTGAGAGTCTTCCATGTAGTCATAGGTTTGGCAAAAGACTTCAAACTCAAATAGAAATGTTTCAGGATCCTCACTTCACAACCAATAAAAGTTTTGGGAGGATAGATGGTGAGATGTTTCTCATTGTTGCATGGGTTTCCTCATCAACTATAGGGAATCCAAATGAGTTATCTCCTTCCCTATTTCCTCCATTATTACCTCTACCTCCACCATTGTTGCCTCCATTATTTCCTCTTCCTCTACCTCTACCCCCTCCTCCAAATCCATCTACTACTTCCTCCGTCATGATAGTTTCCTCAGAGTCTTCTGGTTTTTCTATCAAGGGTGGACGAGAGAGAGTTTCTCCCTTTCCTTCTCCTTCAGGTGACTCTAGTTCTTTGATTACAATATGTTCCCTTGTAGAAGTGAAGAAAGGTTCTTCTCCTAGATCAGATTTAGTAGATAGTGTGGGAGAATCCTCTAATTCAACTGCTGCTCCTTGAATTCCAAGAATCCTAAGGTTGGGAGTAGATGGAGGTGAATCTTTTCTATGCCTTGAAGTAGCTGGAGTTGTGAAAATCGAACTCTTTGCCCTAGCTATAAACCTTCCCCTAGAATCTCTTGCTCTATGCATGTCATTTTTATTTTTTATTTTTTCTTTCAATTCGAGCTAATAATTCTCTTTCTAGTCCTCTAGATCACACTAGGTGCAAGAGGAGAGCATAATCAAGAAATTATTGAACTAATAACTCTCTTTTCTGATCCTCCAGATCACACTAGGTGCAAGACGAGAGCATACTTCAAGAATTTATGAATTTTTCCCTTCTTTTTTTTGTGTAAGAGATTGGCTACCTAGTTACACTTCCCCAGCAATGGTGCCAAAATGTTTAGTCAATTTAGTGTGTCCTAAATTGCTATATTAATTATCAATCCAGGATTCGTAAACTGATGAAGTGTGGCGCACTATATGTGCAAGACAACCTCTTTCTTACTTTTTATCAATTTTATCTTATTTTTGGGGGTTTTATCTTGGTTTGTCTCCTAATGCAAATGATAATCCTATTCCTAAGTTTTAAGAATACTTTAGAAGGCAAGTTTGGATATAGATTTTAAGGAGATTATGTTTTCTATAATGATTTCTAGAACTTAACACTTCAGAAGGTCTTAAAACATACTAGTGATGAAATTAATACTTGAACAAGAATGAAAATGTTCTACTATTAAAATCAAATAAATAATGAACTACTGATCATGAAATCATTATCTCTATTGCTTATCTAAATACAGAAAGAAAAATGAGTTAAGCTACTGCACTCAACAACTCAAAAACTGCAAACTAATAAAAGTAAAATCAATTCACTTCATTCATAGTCCGATAACTCGCCAAGTAGTCTAAGCTATGGCTCTAGAGATAATTTCAATGATATGAGGAATTTGATATCTAATTGCAGAAAAATAAAGCTAAAATCAAATCACATCATTCATAGTCCGATAGCTCGTTAAGTAGTCTAAGCTATGGCTCTAGAGATAATGTCAATGATATGAGGGATTTGATATCTAAACTAACTGACAAAGCAAACGAATAAAAATTGAAATCAAAGCATAACTGAAATTGAAAATCTAAGAAAAGAAAAGTTAGCAGAGAGGCTAATCTCATGTCACTAGTTATTGTAAAAATTGTATGAAAATGCCTGGGCCTACTCTATCCTGAAACACACACACTTATTAGTGTTAGTAAAAATATACAAAGCTTGAAAAAACATGTACATGAATGAAATGTTAATATCATAACAAATGAAATATACACAGGTGGATAGCTATGAAATATGTGCAATGGAAATAAGGAAACAATACATAAAAACTTTATAGCAATAAGGAAAACAAAACCTCAGCGTGTAGGAGCCCTCTGCAAAACCTTGGTCAACACGCTATCAGTCTAGAATTATGCTCACGCAGTCATATAAAATAGAGTCTGATTATATTGCAAAACAGAGGAAGAATCTTCTCATTACAACAACAAGACCAGTTCATGGTACAGTACAAAGACTAACAGCAAAACGACAACAAAAACTAACTAGTTCTATGCATGTGCAAACACATTATTTATAAGAAAAATTTCATAACTATTTTCCTATGAAACATATTCAACTAAGGACACGTAAAAAGACAACATCCATGAGTTTAGCATGATGGTTGCCGAGATCATTCAATATATCAAAAGATGGTTGTTGGATTTATGTCATGGAGGTAGTCTACAACTGTCAAAATGACCCCAGGGATCTAGGAACGGCCTCATACCCTTCACGTGTTGAAAAACAGAGACCTGTTGCCGTAGGACTCCTTCGTTTGACCACCGTTTCAGCACCATTTACCACGGCTTTCCTTAATGAATCTGGCTAAACCAATAGGACCTGATCCATGTTAAGATCATTCCTGAACTGCTCACATGCCTTGTTTTGCTTGATGACACCTGCAACCTAGAGTTTAACAAAAACAGCGGCAGAAAGTGGCTGCATTCCTCAGCTAGTGAGCAAAATCTAAGTCAAACAGAAAACACAAAAACATAGTTAGAAAACCACTTAAATGCTCTTTTAGAATCAATATGCAATGATGTTTGATAGCTTATGAGGTACTAGTAAGGGGAAAAAGTCTAAGAAACTGTGTAGGAGAGATGTAGTTTCAGGGCTCAATAGGTCCCATCATTCTTCTTTACCAATATAATTAGGCTCCCACAGGGTGATGATCTTGGCATAATGTGTCCTTTATGCAATATCTCCTAAATCAACCTCTTGATCTCATCGTTGTCTAGAATAGAGCATCAATAGATCAGTCAATTGGGTAGCGGTGTGCCCAGGGTTGGATCGATTGATTCCTTTCACCTGACAATGCAGATTTACTCTGTCGGTGAAGTGAAAATGTACCTGTAATCCTCCATGACCTTGTCCATCTACTACTGTTGTGTGGAGGAGCCTTTTCTGGAAATGGTGGACACAACCTTCTTCTTTCCCTGAGGGTGAATCATAAGAAAAAATATTTCCTGGTATGGGAAATGATTTTAATGCATTTCTTTGCAATTATCAAAGAGATGGTGATAGGCGAGGCTACCTCTGGTATCTTATACAACTTATTTCCCAAAGTAATAATCACAAAGCGAGGTCTAGACTCATATACAACATGTCTCTTCCAATAGTATGATTGTCGTAATAATAAATCACAAAATTCAAGATGAGTAACATCACACAAGACCTCATACGTGAAGGGCTTCATGCTATAGAGAAGGAAACACTATTAGCTGATGTGGATATCTTTTCCTTCGTGAAGCCACTCGATGGTGTATGATTGTGGATGTGTTGTAGTCAGTAGGCCAAACCACTTCACAACCTCTTGTAAATGAGGTTCTTTTGGCTCTCACTGTCAACAATGAACTGCAGTGGAGAACTCTTCACCCACATCTATGAGTGGAAGAGGTGTTCCCTCTCCTTTGGATCTTCAAGCTCATTCTTCTGGATATTAGTGGTGGCCACGGTGGCACTAGGCTTTGTGTCAATGATCTGCTTCCTTTGTCAATCACCTTATCATGTTTTGACTTAGAGTTGGAACATGTGTCTAAATCAGAAGCCTTCAGCTCGACCACCAGTGATTACTTGGCCTGACACTCACTTGTGGTGTGAGTGGAGCTCTGATGGAACTCACACCATTTTCCAATGTCCTTATTTATCTTCATGGTGTTGGTATTTTCTTTCAGCTCTAGAGGGTTGTCCTGCATCACCTCACCATGGCCTTGTCCTTTTCTCTATGGTTTGGGGTGCATTTTCCTTACTTTGGATTCACAAATCCAAAGTTTCACTTCTTCTATTTAAATTTCTACTCAATCTTGACAACGTATCAATATGCCATGATGAGAAAGGAGATGTTCGGGAACTCCATCTCGTCCTCGATGTAATTGTGTAGATAATCGTGGTACCAAATTACCAAATGTCGCTCAGAATACTTGATACTCATCTTTGTACGAAGGGTGTGGAAAACATTTTTGAACTCCGACACATCTTGGTCCCTTCCTTGTGGTCCACTTTATGTATCTATCTTCATAGCTCCTACGAGGGTAATATTTTTCCTTGATGACATCTTGGAAAGAATTCCAAGTGGGTATGGTTGAAAAAAGTGAGGACTCCCTCTCGTCCTTTTGTTCATAGTAGGTTTCCCACAAGTCCTTAACATGTGGGGCGGATTTGAGAAGTGAAAAAGTACTATTTACCGATTAGAAAAGTCATGAACTAAAAAATATCCTTCCAACATATTTAACAATTTATCTACAGTGCTTGCATCTATCTGGCCCTCAAATCTTGGAATATCAAAGTTAAGTTGTGCCTTAAAAGGAGTGACGCCTCCAGAGTGGTTATTGGATAAAGATGTGTCACCTATGGGTAGTCATTCAAAGATATGAGAAAATTTATCCATCATCACATTCCTCTATTGCTCAATGGATTCCTTGAGTAATATTTTGAAAGGATCTCCTACCCCCTCATATTTATTTTCTTCTGACATGGGAGGCCATCAGGATTTGTGAGGATGGTCTTGCAAAGGTTTAACTAGTTCAAGCCCTAACTTCTTATACCCTGAATTTGTTGGGGACATGCAAGAAAAATAGAGAAATATCAGACCACTATGATACCACTAATATGAGCTTAAACATGAATGAAAAAAATTACAAATATAACCATAAATATAGAGATGTAACATAAATAAAACTTAATTTCATTAATATCAAAATACTAAAATATTCTTACAAGCAAAATAGAAATAAACTAGCTCAAGCGATGGTAGCTTATCTTTGAGAAGAGATGTGGTGGCCATATCCCTCTGAACTATGTTACAATGAGGCTCAAGGTCCTATTTATTATTGAAGAACAAGATAAAACCCTAAACAACCAAAACCCTTACCCCAGGAGATGAAACACCATGATTTTGTGGGCCTCATTGGGGTTAGTTGGGTAGCCAACATCCTATGGTCATAACTTGGTCATAACATCTCCATTTGGCACATTCAATACCTTGTTAGAAAGGTCTCTCCAAGTACTATAGGATTTGAATTATGCCCTTGCCTATGGCTATGGGCTTGTTGTAGACCTCAAAAAACCGTTGTTTAGGGGGTCAAAACTGCTCTAGAAGTTCAAGACCCAAAAAACTGCTAAAAATAGTAAATGCTACAAAAAACAAAGAAACATATGAAATTGAATGGAGGTTTAGGTGGAATAGGTAGGTGGCCACCAATATCCAACTGGATCACATCCATGCCTTTAAACAGATGCATGCTATTGAGTTCACTCTTTCACTTAGTTAACTACAAAAGAAACTTCCTTATTTGGAAAGTAAGTCAAAATTAAATTCGGAAACCAAAAACTAGAAAGATATCGAACAATGGAGTTAACTAGAAGTAAATATAGTGAGAAATAAGATAGAATTGATCAATAGATTTCACATGACGAGTTAAACTTAGTTGAACTGAACTAAATATGACTAAAACTGATCTGACAAGGGGAGGAGAGAGAAAAATGTTGGCTAACTACTACAAATTGTTGGAAATGTGTTCCCATTGATGTCAAAAGAAGTTTTGTAACTTCGTTGATGTCAAAGGAATTGTTTTGTTGATGTTAAATAAAGATTTGTAGGTCATTATTGTAGTGTTGTACAACACAAGACCAACTAGGAAACGAAGGCGTAAACCTCAAATTTTGAATGAAAGGGAAATTTAAAAAATTTAGGGGAAAACCAAAAATTTGTTAAGTATCTCACAAGTTTGAAGGAGTATCATTACCTAGTCAAGGTCAACAACCATGGATTGTTTTGGCACCTTCAACATGCTCGCCAATTAACAATAAATACTTAATTTGATAGTGTTAATGCATATCGATAAAAGATATGATGATACTCCGTGCTAAGTGATGGTCTAACCATTGAAATAAAAAGCATGGTATCGATTCTCATTTATTATAAAAATAAAGGACAAGCAAATAAAACTATAATAAAAAGATGTTCCTAATGTTTTTTTTCTAATCCTATCTACTAATCATGATTAATTAAATTAATAAGCATTAATTAATAAATAATAACCTAACCAATTATAATAGTACTAGGTTCCATATGCTTTGTTGGTAAGGAATTTCATAAAATGGATAGTATTTATTATGTCATGGAAAAGAGATGACATGGCACTTCCTTGTGAATGACACATGTCATATGGAAAAGGAATTTTATTGGCTGAAAAATGATAGAAAATAAGTGACATATGTCATCACATCAATTTCACCACATGTCATAATGACATTTTATCATATATCCAATGTGGCAATGGTGGGGCGACATACTAGGATATTTATGTTTCCGCATATAATTTTAAACTATTACATGTAGTTAGTATGGTAAGGGAAGATTTCGATATTAGAATATCCATTACCTAGAATGGATAACAATACTTGAGCACTCCGATATGCAGTGTTTTGCTATGACATAAAATATTTGTTTAGTTGTTGATTATAGGAACTTGTTTTAAAAGTTGATACATTGATGGAAATGAGTATTGGTTCCATTGTTATGGAAAATATTACAAGTGCTCTAGTATCTAGTATCTAATATGATGCGTAAAGTTCTAGCAATTGTAGAATCTTATGGAAAGTCGTTTGTCAAGTTTTCAATTGATAGGAAAGCATATTGTAGTACTAGGATGACAATTTTTCACATTATTAATGTCATGACATGTGGTTGTTGGTGATCGATGGTTTAGAGCCTGGAGTTAAAGGATCATCAAAAGCCAAATCCAAGTAATTCAAATATTCAAATCCTTTTTGTGTTCCTTCTTTGAGATACCAAATTGATCAATTCCATAGTCTCAAGCCACATTTTTGGGATCTCATGATTTTATCTCTAAACATGGGTTGCATGCTATTTTGTCAACCTAAATATGTGTTATAAATAACTTGAATTATAGTTTACAAGTGGTGTCATCGAAAGTGATATTATCTATATCTAACGTAGTGAAAAATAACTAACAAGCTCGAAGTATGTGAGGTTGAGTACAAAAAAGGTCGAACGATTAAGTCTAACAAAGATGTGTAGCCTATGCAAGGAACTTGTCCATAACTGAGAGTTGAAGTGTGTAATGAGGTTTGTAGTATGGGAAGAAAATTTAAGGTTGTAATGTTGTCTAAAGTATGACATGATGCTATATCAGGTGATCAAGATAAGGCCCAAGTCTATGAACAAGGCCTAGTGTTGAAGTGAAAATAAGTGTTGCAACAAGTTAGAAAGGAAGCATTTAATTTATGTAGGAGATCAGTCCATTGGTGAAAAAATTTCTTTGGTAGAGTTGTAAAGTATAGTCCATAGATCGAAGTTTGTGTTGTATGCAAAATTATGAATAGCGGAGAAAAAAAAGACTCATAATTATTGGAGAGCATAAGTAAATCAGGGAATTGGTGTCTCCTTTAGGTTGGTTCTTGTAAATGAGGGGATCGGTTTCTCCTTATGTTTTGTGCATGTAAATCAGGGTATTCATGTCTCTTTCTAGTTGGTGTCAGTAAATTGACGTAAAAATAGGTTGGTGCTTACAAGAATATTCATATGAATAAATTGTGGTTTTCTCCCTTAAGGGTTTCCATGTGCATCTAGTGTTTCAAGTGGTACTTGTGTAATTGATTTTTATCTAGTTTTAAATGTTTTAATTGATATAAATTGTACATTACACTGATTCAAGACCCCTCTCAGTAGAATCATATTTCCAAAAGAAATTGAGGAATTGCAGGCTCATAATAATGATGCCTATTAATGTGGGAATGCACATTAACAGATTGAAATTATCAATGTCATCCTTCAATAGTGTCTAGTCAACACTACCTCATCCTAGTTGACACCTGTGATAAAATGAGATTTGCTTAAAATAGAAAACATTAAGAGAAAATATGCCAATGATAGGGAAGTTCTAGAAAATAATGAAAGTGGTCATATGTTCCCATAATAATGTAAACAAGAGTTTCTAATTATGACCAAAGTGTAGGTGCTTATGAGGTCTTCATTAACTACTAAGGGCAATGTAACTTGACACCGTTCCTAAATCATAACCAACGAGTATAGTAGATAATGGATGAAAAAAAATTCCTAGCCATGTTAAGTACTCGTGTTCAAAAAATTATGTAAAATATTGTATAATAAGTAGGCGTAAACAAGGAAAACTTGATGGGACAAAATTAACCTACCCAAATATAACACATATTATGACAATTACGTAGTTGTTATGAAGAACGATTGTGTTACTAATTAATCCGGTCATGAATATATCTCAAGATATTATTAAAAACAATATAACTATCATTTTTCCATCGATGATACTTGTACACTCTAGTAGTAGCAATGAGAGCTCATGCAATACAAAAAAATAGAAAACTAGTTCCCTATGACATGGCAATTTCACTCACTAGTTGGTTGAGTGTATAGTATGATGCACCCTCCATGGCATGTGATTTGAGTATGTGAGGCCTTATAAAGTAGATCCTAAATAATGATTCAAAGAGTATGCAAAATAATCTTTAAGATCTTCGCAAAAAGAGGTGTTAGATAAGATAGTAGGACATCTTCGCAAAAAGAGGTGTTAGATAAGATAGTAGGACAAGAGAAAGGTATCAAAGAAGAATGCTTTGATGTAGACATCTGATTAGAGGAACTTGAGTCTAAAATCAATTTATTAGATGATGTAGTGTCATTCAAAGAAAAATCCATGTCATTATCATCTCTTGGCTCGTCTTAGTGTTTGTCTTAACATTGTTTGGATTGTATTCATCTAGACTATGCTATTGACGTACTCCAACCATTATATCTATTATATTTACCATACAACAATCCTCTAGATGAAAACCCATGTGACAATAGCTATTTTTTTTTTTTTTTTTTTGTCTTTCTTAGTTTTCTCTCTATTGAAAATCTTAGTCTTCTTACTAGATTGAGAGCATTCTCCATTATACGATAAACATACAATGTTTTCTAGTTTCCTTTCTTGTTATCATCCTTCACTGTAAGCCCATAGTGAGTGGAAGGGTTAAGAGTTCCATTGTGTATTAGATTTCCTCATATGTTCAGGACTCGTGATAATTGCTACGGTTGCTACACCTACAATAGAATATGATAATTATGATTTTAAAGATTTTGTTACAAATGCATTTTCTTTTGGGAAAGATTTTTGGAGTTTTGGGTTATTTTTATCAATAGTCCAAATTGGTTTCAACCATTATT
Source organism: Pinus taeda (assembly GCA_000404065.3). Taxonomy (NCBI): domain Eukaryota; kingdom Viridiplantae; phylum Streptophyta; class Pinopsida; order Pinales; family Pinaceae; genus Pinus; species Pinus taeda. The sequence goes on from APFE030370605.1 coordinate 130,808, forward strand.
TGAAGTTGGTTGATGGAGATGGAATAAACGAGATCTTGGTTGGTGGAACCGTGTATAAGCGAGATTGAAGTTGGTTACTGGATATGGAATAAACGAGATCTTGGTTGGTGGAACCGTTTATAGGCGAGACGTAGTCATTGAATGAGGTGAAAATGATGAAATATAGTCGTTGAAAGTGATTAAGGAAACGCGTAATTAATACCATCAATACCAATATTACCCCAGTGATCATAGCTACTACTTAATTTTAGACGATTCAACTTGGTCTATAGAATGCTAAACAGGTTTCTTGACACACCTGTATAAATTCTGGAGTGATTAGAACCACTCAACAACAAATTTATAGTTATAAGAAGAGCTTAGTCGTAAATCACATGAAAGAGACCTTTGTCGACGCGTTTCGAACCAACCAGTGTGGTTCATCGTCAAGACAAGTTGAAGAAACAGATCAAGCATAGCAAGTTAAATAGTCTGAGCAGAGATTCCAATGGCTAATTTGACAGCTGACCTAACGGCTAATTTTGCCTAATAGACCCAAGTCAAACTTAATTTAATAAAATAATATTATTATTGTTGTAAT
>APFE030370605.1:132261-165893 GCA_000404065.3 Pinus taeda
TTTAATTTATTTAGAAATAAGCTATTTTCTATGTCATTTGGTTTTCATAAAATAAATGACACAATGGTGGCAAACATAAATAAAAGGCAAATAAGACTATACCTAATAATACATAATAACCTAATGAATTAAATAAAAACCAAAACAGGAAAAGGACCCTTATCAGAGAGAAAATCTACATAAATATATATTGATGAAGGTAATCATAAATAAAATAAAAATAGGAGGAACCCAACATACAGGGAAGAACAAAACGCCACCAGCGATATAAGCCTATTATAAAGCAGTATTAGTTCAAATAATTTAACTAATTAATTTTCAATTTATATAACTTGGACCTAATTTAACTTAGTACCATAAAATAAATTATAATAATATTAATTACAACAATAATAATATTATTTTATTAAATTAAGTTTGACTTGGGTCTATTAGGCAAAATTAGCTGTTAGGTCAGCTGTCAAATTAGCCGTTGGAATCTCTGCTCAGACTATTTAACTTGCTATGCTGGATCTGTTTCTTCAACTTGTCCTGACGATGAACCACACTGGTTGGTTCGAAACGCGTCGACAAAGGTCTCCTTCATGTGATTTACGCCGAAGCTCTTCTTATAACAAATTAATAATTAAATACCTTATTTACGAAACGAACCCCTGTTTCTGTGGCTTAAATCTATATCAAGCAAGCAAATAAGTTATGATAATTAGCATCAATGCAAACGCTGTGGAAATTAATAAAACAATTAGGAAAAAAATAAAAAAATGAAGTTGGTTGAGGGAATTCCGGTTTGAGAGAGTGCAATTCATGCTGTATATAAAGGAGTGGGGCTTCAATCCCAAATCAAGAGTTCTGTTGAAACTCAGCTTTCGAGTCCCCGTCGTGGTGAAGAGGCAGTGGATTGCTTTTTTGCTGAAAAGGCACTCGATTGCATTTTTTATTTTATTTTTTTTTTCAAAATCGGAACACTCTATTGCATTTATTTTAATAAAGATGAGGTTTCTTCTCCTTATATTAGTTGTGAGTTTTACAGGCTTTTCTGTGTGGCCTGTAAATGTGTTAGAAAACTTGCATAGATGAATCTAGCTAGTAAAGGTTGAACACATAGATTTCCAGAGCAAAAACACTAAAAGAAAATCAAAAGAAGAAAAGAATGATTTATTAGAAAATATGTTACAATGCTCATGATATACCATCACTGGGTGAAGATCCCAAGGTAATGCACTATAGTGGTGATCAATGAGAAGACTCAACACCTACAACAAGTTCCAGAGATAACTAGTTAGTTGTGTAGTTAAAGAATGAGTAAATCATGCAAAAGGAATCTTGCATTCAATCCGATGCTCTAACTAAGAGTCCGCATGTAGATGTGTAGTAGTTGCATGTAGTCGCATGCTTTAACTAAGAGTATGCATGTAGGTGTGTAGTAGTTCCAACACCCCCCCCTGAACACCACTATGGGGAAAAATAGAAAATGGGCCCTGACAACTAAGGCCAAAGGTCACCCAAAATACAGTGCAACTTGTATTAAAAATTGAGGAAAGAGGGAAAACCTCGTGGGAAAAAGCCCCCCTCAAAATACAATGTAATCAAAAGAAAAGAGGAAGAGAAGATAGTTGGTAAGAAACTGTGTCCTTCACTCCAAGATGATTATGCAGAGAGCGGAACTTTTGCTCAGTGAATGTCTTGGTGAAGATGTCTGCAGTCTGTTTTGCTGAGGGACAAAACTGCAAATCAATGACCCGATCATGTACTAAGTCTCTGATGTAGTGCATATGGATCTCTATGTGCTTCGTCCGTTGCCACTGTACTGGATCCCTGCAAAATTTGAGAATGCTCTGATTGTCACACCAGATGAAAATGGGTTGGTGGAACTGAACACCCAACTCAGTGAGGAAGTGTTGTAGCCATTGAGCCTGAATGGTGATGTTGACTACTCCTCTATACTCGGTCTCAGCTGAAGAGAGAGCAATAACAACCTGCTTCTTGCTCGACTAACAGATAAGGCCAGATCCTAGACTGAGTGAATATCCGGAGGTGGACTTGCGATAAATGTTGTCTCCTGCCCAATTAGAATCTATGAAGCCAAGGAGATTCAATGCAGTGCCTGCTGCATAGTGAATCCCGAAGGTGATGGTGCCCTGCACATATTGGAGGATGCGCTTGGCAACATTCCAGTGTAGCTCATGTGGCTTCTGCATGTATCTGGAAACTGCCCCTACTGCATTTGAGAGATCTAGTTTGGAGTGGGTGAGGTACAATAAGCTCCCCACTAGCTGTCGGTAGAGAGTGTTGTTAACTAATGGAGTGTCACCTCCATCCTCAAGGCGGACCCCAGGTAGAAAAGGAGTCAGTGCTGGCTTGTAGTCAGTCATGCGAAATCTCTCGAGGAGATCCCATGCATACTTAGCCTGAGAGGGTTTGATGCCTGTGGCATCCTCGCTAATCTCAAGACCAAGGAAGAAGTGTAATGGACCCATGTCTGTCATCAAGAACCTATCATGCAAGGCCCTCTTGACTGTAGCAATGGCTGAAGTCGAGTTGCCAGTGATTAAGAGATCATCTACATACAAAACTAAGATAAGAAGAGAATCATGTGTCCTAAGCATGTAAACATTCGGATCAGACTTACATTTTTCAAAGTTTTGTGATAAGAGAAAAGAATCCATCTTCGTGTACCAAGCTCTCGGGGCCTGCTTAAGGCCGTAGAGAGATTTCTTCAGTCTGCAGACCAAAGATGAATCCTAAATGAAACCATGTGGTTGCTCCATGTAGATCTCCTCAGATAGGTCTCCATGAAGAAAGGCATTCTTCACATCCATCTGATGTACTTCCCATTGCTGGGCAGCCGCAATGGCAAGTGTAAGGCGTATGGAATCCATCTTTGCTACTGGAGCAAAGGTTTCGTCATAATCAATGCCATGCACTTGTTGGAATCCTTTAGCTACTAGCCTCGCTTTCCATTTGGTGATTTGCCCATCTGCAGCACTCTTGGTCCTGTAGACCCATTTGCATCGGACAAGTTTCCTTCCTGAAGAAAGGGGGACCAGATCCCAAGTCTGGTTTTCAAGGAGGGAGTTATACTCCTCCTCCATGGCAGACTCCCAAGATGGATGCCCATCAGCCTCAGCATAAGACTGTGGATCATAAGACTGAACCAAATGACAATGCCAGGAGGGCGATGGTTCAGTGGCAATGAGGACAAGAGGAGGCTCAATAAATTCTGAGCTAGTCCTCTGCAAATCAGAATTATCCCCCACAAGACCATTTCTAGTAGTTGGTTGTTCTTGTGCATATATCTCATGTAAGCTCCTCGTTCTCTGATTTATGACAGGGGAATATGATTCACTGCTGGAAGCCCGATCTGGGCTTGGATGTGGATCATCATTTCCATGCACTAGATTTGTATCTGAAGACTCTGTCTCTGCATCTGCATGCTCTTCCTCGGCATCTACATGATCTGTATCTGCATCTGAGTGCACTGAGTCATCATCTCAGACATGAGGTAGATAAAAAGTGTTTCCATGCGGCGACTGAGGTGCATGCGAGAGACTTTCCTCAAATTTAACACTTCGCTCAATGATGAGCTTGTCCGTAGAGGGAATGAGGAGTCGATATCCCTTCACACCATCAGGGTATCCACCAAAGATGCACTCAATGATCTGTGGATCAAGAGCTTTCCTCTTTTCAAAGGGGATCCGGGCCCATGCTCGAGAGTCGAAAACACGAAGGTGAGTGATCTCTGGTTTAGTGCCGCTCCAAGCCTCAAAGGGAGTCTGATCCTTGATATATCTATGAGGAGATCTGTTCTGGATGTAGTTAGCACAATTAGGTGCTTCGGCCCATAGCTTATGAGGCAATGAGTTAGCATGCAGCATGCAGGAAGCCATCTCTTTGAGAGATCGATTCTTTCTCTCAGCAACTTCGTTCTGTTGCGGAGTGTATGGAACCGTGTAATGCAACTGTATGCCAGATTGAAGGAAAAGGTTCTGAAGCGCTGTGTTAACATATTCCCCCCCATTGTCTGTACGAAGGGCTTTCATCTTTCTCTCTGACTGTGTCTCAACTAGTGCTTTGAAATCTTCAAAGTGCTCAAAAACTTCAGATTTGTTCCTGAGAAGATACACCCAAGTATATTGTGAGAAATCATCAATAAATGTAAGCACATACCTTGCTTTGTTGATGAAAAGATGAGGAAAGGGCCCCATGAGATCACTATGGATTAGATCTAGTGGAGAGGATACTCTGTGAGTCTTGCCAGTGTCAAACGTTTCTCTGGGATGTTTGCCAAGAACACACCCTTCACAAACTCCTTCGGAGAAACTGATATTTGGCAAGCCTTCCACCATCTCATTCTTGCTTAGCTACTGCATATACCAGTAATTTAAGTGACCAAACCTTTCGTGCCAAAGCCTACTACTATCATCAGCATGTGTAAGCAATAAGGAGGATTCAGATTCAATAAATTCAGAAAATGTGTACAGTCTGGCTCCATTGTTTACCTCACCAATTGCAATTTTGGCACTGCTATGTAGATCATATATGTTTACTATAACTGGAGTGAATTCCACTCTCTTTCCGGTGCCGGAATGAGTGATCTGATAAACTGAAAGCAGGTTTATCGAAAGTTTTGGAACATGAAGCACATCTTCAAAACTTACATGTAAAAGTTCCACTCTACCTTTTCCGGTGACCTTAATAGGTGAGTCATCTCCCATGAGGATGGGAGGTCCTTTGCATGCATCCAAAGAGGAATAGACTTCTTTTGCAGCAGCCATATGATGTGATGCACCAGAATCTATAATCCATGCATCAGAGAAGATTAATTGCAACTAAAGCAGAAAATTATTACCTCTCCCGTGTGGCGGATCCTCAATGTTCTTCTTGGCACCCTGAGGGATGTGATCCCCAAGGTTGTGCTTCTTAAGGATTTCTACCATTTGGTCAATTTGTTTCTTCATGCAAGATGATTCTGGATGGAATCCGCTTTGACAGAGGTGCATCTGTTTCCTTTCTTCCCTTTCTCATTTCTTGAGCCGGAGGAGTCATTGAAGGGCTTGGTGTACCCTTCCTTCTTTGGATGGGAATGCGCTTTTCCCTTGTCTTTTTGTTGCTGATTTTTCTGACTTGAATCAGATCTGTGATATTTATTGTGGCTGCTATCATGCACAGTAAGTGCATGCACTTTTGGAGGTTTGATTTTCCCCATGCCAATGAGTTTATCTTGCTAAAAAATAAGGGACTCCATAAATTCTTTGACAGAAGGCATAGTGTAGGATTTACCTATTTCGAGCCTTACTGAATGAAATGTAGACACAAAGACAAAGTATTCTGGTCTGAGCTTTGACATAATAGAGAGAATTTGGCGACTCTCCTCCTTGGATTTCTCAATTCCACAACCCTTGAGTTGCAGCAATAGATCATTATATTTGGTGAAGAAGTCTTGAATTCTATCATAGTTCCATGGATCTACTGATAGCAGCTCCACTTCGAGCATATGTCCTTTCATCTCATCCTGTTTCCCGTAGATATCTTGAACCTTTTTCCAAATCTCATTGGGATTATTGCAGGCAAATAGATCAAATTGCAACTCTGGAGAGATGCACATGCATATGGATCCGTGGGCCTCATCCATACGGTTGAGGTACTTGGATTTCTCTATGGCTGAAGTGGGTTCCACTTCTGTAGCCATGGTAATCTTGTACAACCCTTTTTGATGAAGGTATCGAGCCATTTGGTCCTTCCATTCAGATAGTTGTACGGTGTTAGGATCGATGCTTTGGGAAACTCCATTTTTCTGTCAATCTTCAATCTTCGAGCTGTAATACCTGCAAAATAAAGTATTGGTGTGCCTTTTATCTAGCAACCTCTGGGCTCTGGTACCATGTAAATGTGTTGGAAAACCTACACAGATGAATCTAGCTAGTAAAGCTTGAACACATAGCTTTGCAGAGCAAAAACACTAAAAGAAAATCGAAAGAAGAAAAGAATGATTCATTAGAAAATATGTTACAATGCTCATGATATAGCATTACTGGGTGAAGATCCCAAGGTAATGCACTATAGTGGTGATCAATGAGAAGACTCAACACCTACAACAAGTTCCGGAGATAACTAGTCAATTGTGGAGTTAAAGAAGGAGCAAATCAAGGAGTAAACCATGTAAAAGGAATCTTGCATGCAATCCCATGCTCTAACTAAGAGTCTGCATGTAGATGTGTAGTAGTTGCATGTAGTCACATGCTCTAGCTAAGAGTCCGCATGTAGGTGTGTAGTAATTCCAACATGGCCAGGAACGAGTTAAATACGCACCCCTAATTTAGCTAATTTCGGTAGTACTACGCTCAACGTTCATCAATATGGTGCAAAAGGTGATGGCATCACAGACAATAGCAAGGTGAAAATTAGTTGAGTGAGTTATAAGAATGAATGAATGAAGTGATAAATGAATAATGAATTACATGGCCGGTTATGGGTTTATGTTTGAGAATTTGATCATCATGTGTGCTATATATCCAGGCTTTTCTGGCAGCTTGGAATACGGCCTGTTCTTCTCCTCAACCGTCTACCATCAATATACCAAACGGAAAATATGTGGTTGGTCCAGTTTCGTTTACAGGACCTTGTAAGAATGTTGGCTTAACTGTGCAGGTAATTAGATAGAGCTAACATTACAATATATCTATTCCCGAAGGTAATTTGTATGAAGATGTTGTGATAGAATATTTAATTGGTTTTGGGCGACAAGAAATTTTGTTTTTTGGCATGCAGGTAATTGGGGATCTCATTGCACCAACGGAAAATAGTGTGTGGTAAGGTGACAACAACTTGTACTGGTTAGAGTTCACGAATGTAGATGGTCTAACCATTAGCGGCGGGGGGAGTTTGGATGGAAATGGAGCCTCATGGTGGAACAACGTGTGTAGTAAGAATCAACAGGTAGCTGCAAAAAATGTTATTCGTTTATATATTTTTCGTTATTTGGAAAGAGCATAGAATCACACTACTGCATCCCCATTCCGACTGAAATACGTTACGTTGTCTGGCGCTGGCGCTGGTGGTGGTGTGCAGTGTAAACCAAGGCCTGCGGTATTGCCTCCAGCCATTCTTATATAACATATATCATGTCTATAAAGAATTTGAGTGTTTAGCATGAATGAATAAAAGGTAGGTACGTACGTACATGATGTTGATTCATGGAATGATAATTAATGTGCAGACAATACGATTGGCGGGAAATAAGAATGTGGTACTGAGAGGCTTTAGTTCCATTAACACCAGGCAGTTCCACATCTCCCTTGATTCATGTGACAACGTGCTGGCAGAAGGATTGACTATCCAGGCCCCCGGTGACAGCCCCAACACCGATGGGATTCACGTTGCTTCTTCTAACGTCCATATTCGAAATGTCCACATCGGAACAGGGGGATCATATAATTTCCCATCACCCTACCATACCATTTCTAAAGTAGTGACGTTGGAGCTGGAAGTTCAACTAATATAAGAGTTTCAAAGATAAAGAATTGATAATAATAATATTATTATTATTGAAGATTACCTTTGGGTGCGGTGGTGTGCAGGAGATGATTGCATCGGTATTTTGGAAGGTACTTCCAATCTTCTGGTTGAACAGGTTACTTGTGGACCCGGCCATGGAATTAGGTAAATTAAATAAAAATAGTGCATAAATAAATTTTCAATATCGCGGCCAGCACTTATAATTGGAAAGTTGAGCATGGATTTTGTATATATATGCAGCATTGGAAGCCTTGGCAAATATCCATCTGCGAATGGAGTGACGAACGTGACTGTGGACGGAGCTCAATTGAGCAGGACTCAGAATGGAGTTAGGATCAAAACATGGCCAGGAGGCAAGGGCTTCGCTAAAGGCTTAACATTTAAGAACATAGTAATCAGCAACGTACGCAATCCAATAATCATTGACCAGTATTACTGTCCACATTGCTCTGGCCAGGTCATAACTCATTCTCAACAACTTCAATATTTACATACATACATATTGAAGTGAGCGCTGAGTTTCGTAATTGACATTAATGGTATTTATATTGCCTTCGCGGTGTAGGAATCCGTTACCAACGTGCAGCTCAGCAACGTGGTGTACCAGAATATAAGTGGAACCTCAGCAACTGAGGAAGCCATTAATTTGGCATGCAGTAAGAGCATGCCATGTGAAGGTGTCCAACTACAAGCAGTGAATTTGAATTATGCAAATAGTGGAGCTCAAGCTGTGTGTAAGAATGCCAAAGGGATTAGCGTTAATTCTGTAAGTCCCCCCCGTATCTTGCTAAAACTAGAATTCAATTCTGATCTACTTTCTAATTAGTAAGCGATACTCCAAATGCCAGCTCCAATATAAATGCATGATGCTCGTTTTCTTGTGTTACGGAGCTTCCTACGTATCCTGTTGTATTGAACGTTGGGGAATTCTTATTTTTTGCCCAACGAATTGCACTAATGAATGAAACAGCTGCCATTAGGCCTCGCTTATTTATTTCTTTGAATAATTGTCTTTCACCATTTTATTTTGGCATATTGTCCTTTACATTATTTATTCAAAGGATTAGTCTTTCATCATTTTCGCATGTTGTTTTATATTAGCCCAGAATGATCACATGTGCAACTTAAACGTAAAAATTGTTGAAATACTAATTTCAACTGCGCATTAATTTAGCGGAAAACCACCCAGACTCCTTCGGACTGCTTTCACGGAAGGAGTGGTATTCCTTCAATCGACCCCGATGCAATAAAAATCTACCACGCGTCTACTGTTCTCTCTGCAAAACCACTTTTCATCGGGACGTAAAGTTTGATAGAAAAAGCTCGTCCAATATTGTTATGAATCGTTTGATTGCGAGGATGACTGTCTGTCGTTGATTAATCCAAAGTTGCATATAGGGCCTGCAGGGAATGACATTGTGTAAAATTCTTTTGACCGCCAGTAAATTAATTTTGAAGTACCTTTGATAAGAAATTTAATATATATGGCCATGCTGAGAATTTAATGTGGTTCGTAGATATAGGTGAAATTATTTATTATTTTTTGTATTCACGAATGTAATTTTTGTTTTTACTCGACATGTTATGTATGTCATGTTGTGTGTTTGGTTCTTTGTATATGAAACATAAGGGAAGCATGTAGCGTATGTTTTTTTTTGACTTCGAATTGTAATGAGAAATGCACATCAGTGCGAAATGAAATAAGAACAGAGCATGTAATGTTTTTTGCGCCGGAGTTTTTTGTAATACGCAGGAGCTTATGATGAAATTTCTTTTTGAAGAATGTGTGAAATGAGTGAAATGCGCAGTAGCACTGATGTATGATTTTTTTTTTTTTTATTTTAGTATTACAGCAGCATATGTAAAAGTTTTTTTCACAGCAGTGAATGTAAAAGAGATTTTTAAACACAACAGTGTAAAATATCAGGAAGAGACAAAGTAATTTTTTTTTTAAGTTCTTGGTGAATCCCTGTGTTAAGAGGATGAAGTTTGTAACATCCAGTTTGTTCATGAATACAAAGTGTTTTTATGTGTGAGAAAATATGTCTTCTCAGAAAACAATTGTAGCTTCCCTGTATTAAAGATCCTGTGGAGAAAATAGAGCATTGCTCTGTGTTTAGTCAATTTAGTTTTGGAATTTACTAGAAAATTCCCAACAGTGGTATCAGAGCTTGTCCAGGCTCTTTGAAGGTGTCAAAGAAGCTGGGGGAAGGAGTTTTTTGCTGCAGAAGCTTCTCCAGCAGAGTGAAGACTCAGTAAAGATAAATCCAAGGTATTTCTCAAGCCATTTATTTAAATACTTGACTGTATTAGAAGCATAGTGTAGAGAGCTAGAATGGCCAGCACCAGCACTAGCATGGTTATGTTTAATACTCAGCTCCCACAGTTTAATGGGAAAAACTATGACTATTGGGCAATAACCATGAGAGCCCTGTTTGCCTCACAAGATTTATGGGAACTTGTTGAATATGGGTTTGAACAACCAACAGATGAAAATGAGTTTAACAGATTAACTCAGGCAGAGAAAGATCTGTTGAAGAGCAATAGGAAGAAGGATTCCAAATCTATCGTATTTTTGTATCAAGCAGTGCATGAGAATGTTTTTCCAAGAATAGCAATAGCCAAGACATCCAAAGAAGCATGGCAAACTCTCAAGACAGCCTATCAAGGCATGGAGAAAGTGAAGACAGCAAAACTACAGTTGCTGAGGAGAGATTTTGAGAATCTGTGCATGAAGGAGTCAGACAATATTGACTCATTCTTTACACATGTGATTGGTCTGGTCACACAAATCAGATCTCATGGAGAAACTCTTGAATAAAGGAGGATTGTGGAGAAACTATTGAGGATCCTACCCTCAAAGTTTGATGTGATTGTCACCACCATAGAAGAGACAAAGGATCTCTCAACCTTTACAATTGATGAACTTCATGCATCACTGGTCACACATGAGCAGAGGTTGAGTAGAAACGAAAACTCATCTCTAGAACAATCCTTCAAGACCTAGATGTCTTTTGGAAGAGGAAGAGGTCAAGGCAGAGGAAACAAGAGAGGAAGAGGCAGAAGCCAAAACAGAGGTGGAAGAAACAGTCCAAAAAATGCTGAAGGAAGAGGCAACAATCCAAATCAGAACCGAGGCCAAGGTAGCAGTCAACAAAGTGGACAACATCATGGTCAAGGACAAAGGTATGAAAAATCTAATGTCCAATGTTATTATTGTAAGAAATATGGGCATTATGCTAATGAGTGTAGGAAGAAGCAACATGATATGAATAATAGATCTAGTGCAAATATCATTAGAGAAAATATCAGCCAAGATAATGTGCTTTTAGCTTGTAACATGGATGAAACAAACAGTGAAGATATATGGTTTCTAGATTCTGGTTGTAGTAACCATATGACAGGAAACATAGCCCTGTTTTCCAATTTATATGAGAATGTGAAGTCACAAGTCACACTTGGGACTAATAGTAAAATTTCTGTTATGGGAAAAGGAGAAGTAAAAATATTTACAAAGAAAGGTGAAAAGAAAACCATAGCAGATGTCTATTATGTTCTTGGAATGAAGTGTAACCTCTTGAGTATTGGACAGCTTGTTCAAAAGGGTTACAATGTTTTCTTTGTGAATGATGTATGCACCATCATGGATATAGCACCCAGCAAAAGATGTATTGCTGAAGTGAAGATGACGAGGAACAGGATGTTCCCTCTCAGGATAATGGAAGACTTGAAAAACAAAGATGTAATTGCAGCAGTTACCCAAGAGGCTTTCCAAAGCGTACCAAAGGATGAAAATTGGTTGTGGCACTTGAGATTTGGACATCTCAACTTTGGAGGTCTTAACTTGTTGAGTAGAAAGGGAATGGTAAAAGGATTACCATTGATAGAGAAACCGGACATCCTTTGTGAAGGTTGTATCTTGGGGAAACAACACAGAGAAAGTTTTCCATCAGGGAAAAGCATAAGGGCAAAAGCACCCTTAAAAATTGTTCACTCAGATGTATGTGGACCGATGCAAACTCCATCACTTGCAGGAAGCCAATATTTTCTAACATTCATTGATGATTTTACTAGAAAAACTTGGGTTTATTTTCTAAAGAACAAAAGTGAAGTGTTTGAAAAATTTCGAAATTTCAAAGCACTTGTAGAAAACCAAAGTGGGCTACATATCAAAGTTCTAAGAACTGATAGAGGAGGTGAGTATATCTCCAAGGAATTCCTATGGTTTTGTAGAGAAAATGGAATTCATAAGCAAATTACAGCAAGGTACACTCCACAGCAAAATGGTGTTGCTGAAAGGAAGAATAGGACCATCATGGATATGGCGTGGAGCATGTTGAAGGCAAAGCATTTGCCAAATGATTATTGGGCTGAAGCTGTAAATTTTGCAGCATATATTTTGAACATGTGTCCTACAAAAGCAGTGATGAACAGAGTGCCGGAAGAAGCATGGAGTGGGAGAAAGAAAGGAGTCACCCACATGAAAGTTTTGGATGTGTGGCTTATGCACACATTCCAGATCAGCTAAGGAGGAAGTTGGACAGCAAAGGGGAGAAATGTATTTTCATTGGATACGGTGAGGAATCCAAAGCTTACAGGTTGTATATCCCATTTACCAAGAAGTTTTTTGTGAGCAAAGATGTTCAGTTCATTGAGGAGGAAGCTTGGGATGGAAGAATAGAGAAAACAGTGAATGTTAAAAACTGTTTATCACATGATGAAGATGATGAGGAGATGGCTGAAATACATCCCCAAACAGTAGTGCCAACACAAGGGCAGCAAGCGACACCCTTGAGGGGAAATGAAAGTGCTTCTCTAAGAACACCACAAGGAGGAAATTCAAGTGCATCTCCAAGCACTTGTACACCAAATGAAAGAGGTAAGAAATTCAGAAATCATCACAGCCGAGAAAGAGAAAATAGGTAGCTGGAACTGCACCTGGGCAGAGAATCTCTTGTCCTAGACGAGCAACCAATAAAGCAATTGATTTGCCTATGCATGAATCAGTTCGACCTTTCAAGGTATTTATTAGGCAATCTTGATCTAGAATTCAAGATTTGTAGGTGTTTTATGGCATCTCGGGTGCTTCCATTCGGAGTCGAAAAACTTGTAGAGTTTGGTCCTTAGCAAGGTCTCATGAATTCCGTTACACCATTTCCCATAACGTGAATTCCTCTTTGAAAACCCTGCAATATTCTTCGGTGGCTGCAGCCACGGCTCCTCAAGTTCACGTAGATTCCGTCAATGGAGCCATTAATGCTCCTACTGCCGTTCATGACTTCGAAGATGCAAAGGGATTGTTCTTGGGCTTAACTACGAGGAAGCTTATTACTTTGCTTTTCAATCTCCTTCTTGTTTCCTGCGAGCCTGTCGTGGATCTGGGCATGAAAGCACTGAAATCACCTCTGATGGATTACGCGCCTTACAGAGTACCGCTTCTCAAAGCCACAAAGCAGACCACGTTTTCTCATTTCTGCGCTACTGAGAGCGTCGCAGAAGCCTCGAATACTTTGAATAGAATGTGGGTGCTGGGTTTGAAGGGAATTCTTGATTACAGCTTAGAAGATGCTGTGGATAACGCTGCCTGTGATGCCAATTTCCGCCAGTTTCTCACCACCATTCATTCAACACCTCTGCTTCCACCTGGATCGGCAAGTAACTCATCTTTGCCTCCTTTCAATCCTCTGTAAAGTTTTTTGTCCTAAATTGTCTCCTAACTTCGGCAGATTTGGTGTTACAGGTAAGTTTTGCCTGTGTGAAAATCACGACCATTTGTCCTCTTTCTCTTTTGGAAAGAATCAACCACTTGTTAAGATGGCAGCACCGCCATCCAACCTTTAGCCTACCCTGGAAGGCAGAGGCTTTGCCTGTTCTTGCTCCGTTAAGCCCTACTTACCACAAATGCTATGCGCCTGAGCCATTGATCCCCACCGAGGAAAACGATCTAATTTCAACAGACCAAAGGTTGTTTCAGCTCTGTTGAGCCTGCGAGGCCATTTCACTTCCTTTGCTGGTAGATACAAAATACACAGCCGTTCAACCTGCCATTGATTACTTTATTTACAGAGCATTTTCCGAATACAACAAAGGCCTCAAGCCTCTGGTGTATGGGACTATACAAGCTTACTTAAAAGATGCTTTGCCTTGTCTAATTGAGGCATCCGAAGCAGCTAAAAAGCAGGGCATTTCAATGGCTCTGAAACTTGTACAGGGTGCCTACATCACAGGAGAAAGTGCCGAGGCAAAATCATTTGGCACCCCTTTCCCTCTACATTCTGTGATTACGGACACACACAACTATTACAAAACCTACACTTTGTTGATGCTAGAGAAGGTTTCTAAGGGCGAAGCATCACTGCTACTAGCTACACACAATTTCGAGTCTGGTAAGCTTAATTTCAGGATTTCATTATTATTGTGTTGATATCAGAATGTTAAATTATGGGATTTGATTCATTATTTGTAATGGTAATGATTTATTAGCAAAATTGGTTTTTGGTAAGGTTGAACAATTGGTAATTATGAAAGGAGGGTAGAGTGGGTAACAGTTCGCTCAATTGAAGGGCATGTCGGACAATGTATCTCTGGGTTTGGTCAAAGTGGGATTCGAGGTGAGAATATCTTCCGTTTGGACCAGTGGAGAGTGTGATGCCTTATCTCATCAGGAGAGCCGAAGAAAACCGCGAGATGCTTGCTGTAACCAAACGATAGCAACTAATAGTAAGGTTATTGTAGAGGTAGCCACACGAATAGAATTATCCTCTGAAGTTGATGACTTCTTCACTTTATATTTAGATTTCAATGCTCTTGTGGCTGTAATAAATGTTTCAAATGCACTTAATAAAAATGTATCCGTTGTTGCAAGGGGAGACGATACGATCACCAACACCCAACAAAACCCAACATACATACAATTACAATTATCAAAGCACTCAAGGTTGCTATTCCAGCCAAGTTAAATCAATCAACTGGGCATTTGGGACCATATCCCACAAAGCAATTCTATTTGTGCTCTTCAAATTCCTTCAAGCTTTTGAAAGTAAAACCAATGAATTATCAATACAACTTTACAATAATAAAAAACAATTAGAAGGCCTTTAGCCAGCTCAAATTGCTCATCTGTTAGGCTTGAACCAATATCTCTTCTAGATAAATTCAACAATTCTAATTTAATAATCCTATTGGCCTCTCTTTGTACCTTTTGGGACAATTGCTAGTATAGTTTCATAGCAAATCTTAATATCATAGCAAGAAAAAAGAAATTATAATAACTATATATATAATATAAATATAATATATAATTATTATATATATATAAATATAGATATGATAAAAAAAATTTGAAAAATGATTAACTAAAAAACTTTATCCAAGTTTTATGTCTAATCCACGATAAAATATTATGACTTAACATTTTAAAAAAACAATTTATTTATATCTTTGAAAACATATTAATATTATTAAATATTTAGAGATGAAGAAAATAATCAAATAGTTTGTATTTCTTTATCAAATAATCAAATAATTTGTATTGTACTAGATACTTTATAATTTAACATGAGAACTTTATAGTTTAATATGGGAGATGTTGTAATGGCTATAAATTAATGTAAATATTTAAATATTAGTTCAATATGAGGAAATGGTTTAGTGGCTATAAATGACTCTAAATTGTCTACCCTATCAAGGTAGGTCTTCGTCATCTTGTTTATTTGGTAAAATATGCAACTATATGTATTATGCTTTTGATAAAACTTAAAATAAGAATATTCATTTGTGAAATTTCTATAAATATAAATAATTTTATTAAGAATCAATATAAATCAATTTAACAAAAGTTGAGAGGAACCAAATTTTTCAAGATGCAATTTCTTTCCAAGCATTATACTCAAAATAAGACTTACATTTTTAAAGGTTTGATTTATTTGCTAACTTATTAGATAGGGAATTATGATGAATCTATTCTAGTTTATCTATAATAGTAATGTGTCAAACTTAAATTTTCTATGTATAATAAATATTTACTTCGTCAAGATATGCTATATGTTGTAAAGATATAGAAATTAAGATATATAGGACTTTACATGTTCCTATAAATGAATAAATATAAAATCATGAATAAATTTTCTTTTCAAGTTTTAAACTCAAAATAAAATTTACATTTTAAAAGATTTGATTTATCTCCTAATTTAATAGATTAGGAACTTTATTCAATCTGTGCTAGTTTATATGTAATAATAATGCCTTAAACATAAAATTTCTATGTAGTTGATCAATAATTATATTGAATTTATACTAATTTATATATAATAGTAATGTATTATAAATCAATTTTCTATGCATCATAAATATTTACATTGTCAATATATGCACCAATATATACAAAATTAAGATATATAAGATTTTGCAACAAATCACCCTTTGGAGGATTGTCTGGTCAACTTCACATATATTTATTTTACATTAGACAAAACTACCAAGATGTTTAGCTAAAATTGCAATATATATATATATATATATATATATATATATATATATATTAACTTTAAAAAAATAAGAATTATGATACAAGTTAACTTTTATGTCTAATCCATAAGTAACATTATAATTTAAATATTTAAATACATATTTATTATAGTATTTAAAAAAATATTAGTATTATCAAATATTTGGAGAATAAAAGAAAATAATCAAAGAATTTTTATTTCTTATCACTACCACAGATATGGAAGAGTCTACTTAGATATATGCAAAAATGTGGAAGTCGGGAGATCTATCCAAAAATCTAATTAGATGCAAGGGTTGTTAAAACCCTAAATGGGAAATCAATCCAAATAAGTATTGGGGCTGAGGATTTAGTGCAAGAAATGAAGCATAAGGTTCACGATAAGCTAGGAATTATGATGAATTGACAAAGTATGATCTATGCATGGAAAGATTTGAAAAATTTGTTTCAATTGCACAAATATGACATTGTTTAAGATCCATTCATTATCATAAATTTGAGATTGTGCGGTGGAGCCCCGGGATCAAGCATTCCACTAGGAACAACTTCAGCAATTAATGGTCCAAGTTATTTTAAGGGTGCACTAAGAGGGAAAGTTTCCACACAAAACCAAAATTTGACTATCCTAGGGCCTTACCTAGTTGAGAAGGAAGAGAAAGCACTAGATTTGGTAATAAAATTAGTAGAAGTTTGTGTTCATTTTATTATTCTCCAAGATATAGGTTTGGTGTATCGATTTAATGGATTTTTGCCCAAGTTTGAAGATCTACATCAATGAATCTACCTCAACTCCAAGACTAAAAATTGTGATATCTACTTAAGTGGAAATGCAAATTTTTTGTTTCAATTCAATAATTAGACATATCTAGACTATGTCATAATGAAGGACCATGGTTTTGGTGAACAATGGGTATCTTTGTAACTCCATGGTTTCCATCTTTTGATGCCACAACGATGGTCGTTACAAAGATAAATGTATGAGTAAGGTTGCACAATCTCCTTTTTCCTTTTTGGTGCGATCATGTTTTAGAATGCATTGGAAATTCATTGGTGAGATTTCCAAATATGGATCAAGAAAGAATGGACAAAAGTATCTTTACGTTTTCCCACATCTGCATGGAGATAGACTTAAGCAGAGGCCTACTAGATAACGTCCATCTCATTCATCAAGATTTCCTGTGTAAACAATGGCTAGACTTTGAAAATACTGCATTTAGTTGTCAGATCTACCATTAGACATGGGACCTACAGAACGCATGCCCTCAAGTAAGAAAAGGGACAAAGAAAAGTTCTCAAAATCCAAATGGATGGAAATTGTTAGATTTTCCTTCTTTAGATGACGAAGATGAAGAAATGGATTAGAATCTTCAACAACCAGAAGCACAAAATCAATAAGGCTCCCAAGTGGAGGAGTGAGAAGAGAAGAAAATTGATTATGCTAAACATGTCGAAAAAGCCAACGATTTAGTAGTGATCCAAACTGGAGGAAATCAACATGAGAAAAATGAAAACATCTAAGGAGTAGCAAAGATCATAGTAGCATAGAAGCATAAGGTGGTCATACCCTTTCAAAATGAAATATGGGGCATAAAGCGAACCCATACATCTGAGAGTTTGAATTCATACAAATAAGTTCCCTCGAAGGTGGAATGCATGCAACTAGAAATAGTATCAACCGCTCCCAATTAAGAAGTTTGGTGAAAGGTGGAAAAAAGGAAAGGAAAAAGAGGAAACTAATTGATTATTATCATATGAAGCCCTGCCAATTTTATGTAATTTTTTCCCCCTCTTTATGTGCATTGGCCTGAAAGGCTGATATGATCAAAAGCTTCAAGCCATCTACAAATGTAATTTTTTCCTTGGTTTTTACATTGAATAAAATTACAATTTTTCTTTGGAAAAATCTGGTTTTTTTAAGAACTTTATATTTTTGGCATTATGATGCATGTGTTGTCCTTGATGGCAACTCACTAGAAGTAGAATAAGTATATGGTAACTATATGATTTTACAGGTCAGATCAGAGGTGTCAGAAAAATTGAACGAAGATATCAGAGGTGACAGAATGATGGAACAGAATAATGGTCAAAGATTTGATACAGGGAAATTATTAGTGTTGTCCTTAATAAGCAACCTACTTGATGAGTTGTCCTCGATGACAACCTATTTGATGAATGGAATACTTAACAAAGGTATAAATAGGATGTGACAAAATGCATGGTAGTTGTGTTTACAGATGTGACAAAATGCAGAGCAGTTTAGAGTGTTAGAAAATTATATATTGCAGAGAAATGGAACACATAGAATATTGCATAATATAAACACAGAAAACGCATAAAACTAGAGAGACATAGACATACGTGGTTCACCTAGTTTGGGCTATGTCCACCCCAAATAGCCAGTCCTTCCTTTCTATTATACAGCAAAATGAAGAGACACAACCTACAATAGATCTACTGTAATATCCTCTGTTTTCTCTGACAATCTCACCTCTCTATTTTTTGCTTGGAGAATACACATCTACTACATAGCCTCAATATAATGCCCTCATACAAAGAGAGGGGTTGCCTTCTAGGGAAAAAAACCCTAAACTAAACATAAGTTCTACCATCAGAGCATGCACCTAATGAACGACCTAGATTGACTAGAAATTACTATACTTTTACAAGGAAATTTTGCATTTGTTTTTAGGTTCGGGGGAACTACCCCCGAAATCCCCATCGGGGGGATTGCTGGCCCCTAGACCCCCCAGCCAGGGGAAATTAGCCTCCTCGGATCCTCGCGGGGCGGGGGGAAAAGTCCCACTCACACCCCCCCTCGTGGAGGGGTGTACAAACTTCCTAGGGTATACATCCAGATGAAACAAAGACCTCTCAATAATCATGCTCCACACCCAACACGGAGGAATCAGTTTAGAAGTGATACATGATGGCAACTCACATTGTAATAGGTCAATTGAGAGATAAGAAAGTAATGACACATAAGAACAGGATGATAGGATAAAGAATTTCAGATCAAAATCAAGCAATTGAAGAAAAAGAATGGTTTAAGTTGTATTAAGTTGTACATGTTGTTTACCCTAGTCTAAGTAGTGTATACACATGGGTAGACAAAATAAAACGAGAGTATACATATGCACGCACTTTCACAAGAGGAAAAGCATGTATGCGATGGAAAATTAAGGTTAGAGAATACCAAGGATTCTTACCATGGTAATGGCCCATAGTAATGAGTGTGGTAAAGAATATTGATCCTGAAAAATAATACCATCAGCACAACTATGGTTTTCTCCCGAGGTATTGAGAAAGGCTAAAACTATATAAGGAGGTGAAGATCAAAGTGAGAAGGTGTGCAAGTAATCAAATCTTATGAAGATTTAGATCCAAAGAAAATATGCATGTTATGGGTTATTGATGCTTTGCTTGATCTGAACTAAGTATTCACCTGACTGTTTGATGATGGATGAGATTTAATGATGGATCAGCATCATGAGACCTTAAATGACTAATCATTGTATGAGATGATAATGGATAGGCTAGATCTGAGTGCTAACACATATTTTATCCTTTATATGCTATGATATGGGTATATCTGAAGATTGTAATAGCTGCGAAGTTATATGTTATTATTTGTAGATCTATACATTGGTTCACATTGGTGAAGGCACATATACACACTAGTTTGACACTTCCAAATAGCGTATGCAAAAGAAAAGCTTGTTGTTTAGAGATGACTAATCAGTGTTTTTGTTTTATTCCTATTTTTCAATGATGTCTTCATTAGATTTAAAAGTCAAACTGATTGTTTAAGGATATTGAGTTTGATTGATTGATTGTTCGAGTAAGAAGGGTGATCTTTGCTGCTATCCGTTTAGAAATTTGTAATATATCAGTGGATCTTCAGAATGTGATTGGTTGGTATAGTTTTTGGTTCAGAGGTTTTATGATTCAATATCTTTAGAGGTGTACATAGGTTGGGTTATAGAAAGTAGCGTATACATCCTGACATATGATTTTTGAGGTTGTAGTTGATTCTGGTTGTTGATGCAATGTTCTGAGTTCAGATCTGTGTTCTAGTTATAGTGATCTGACTGTCCCAGTTTATTGGTTGAATTTTGATTAAGTGTCAATTGATTGGGTTTTGAGTGAATGATTGATTCAGTTGTATCAAAAAATGATGATTGGGTGATTCAGTTATGTTAAGGGTTTTAGTTATTGATTGATTTAGTTTTGGTTGATTCAGAGATTGATGATTAAGTTTCAGAGTTAATGAGTTTCAGTGATCAGTTGATGTAGTTGTATTTGATCGTTGTATTGTTGTGGTGATTGATTTTTAGCTTCAATGTTACTGATGGGTCCAGTATGAAAATTTGATGAAACATGGCCTACATATTGTGTTGATGTGTACTAGGAGTATCTAGTCTAAAAAATTATGAAACGTGGTCCCTAGAGGAAGAGTGAAGGTGGTGGTAACCTTCTGTAGGTTGGTGCCTATGTATTGGTAAACATATAAGTCAGTACATGACCTAGGGGGTTGGAGATCCCTTCCAATAGCACCTGGAGAACGAGTGAAGGTTGTAGCCTTTTGCAGGTTGGCACCTACATACTGGTAAACATATAAGCCAGTACAAGAACTAGGGGGTTGTAGCTCCTTTCTAGTAGAAGCTGGAGAATGAGAGAAGGTTATAGAATTCTGCAAGTGGGTGCCTACGTACTGGTATGAGTTTGTGCTAGTACAAGATTGTAAACAACTTTTTATATTTAAAAGAAGACAAAGACACCAACAACAGGTGGTTTTCTCCCGCATTGGGTTTCCACCTTAAATCTCATGTTCATGTGTGTTTCTTATGTTTGATGGTTCATCTATTACAACACATGGTTAATGTTTATCTAATGGTTAATAAATTACTAATGCATCAACTAAAAACAAATATATGATGGATTAACTAAATTATAAGTTCACCGTACATACGTTGATTGTCTTAAGGATAGTTGCATACACACACAAGTTCCATTCAGTAAAGTCGTGTGTAGAAATCTGAATATGAAATTTAAAAAGTTATTGATTTGTAAATACTGATTCACACCCCCCCCAAACCGCCCCCCTCCCACCACCAGTATTTTTCCCAACATATATATCTAATATTAGTTTAATTTTGTTGAGAAGTAAATTCTATATAAACTACAAAAATATAAACTACTCCTAAAAGGAAAAATTTGATTACCGTTTTCATCCTTTCTTCTTTTCTACGTTCTACCATCCTCCTTGATTTGGTGTGGTCGTTACAAGTGCTATCTGGTTCTCTTTATTCATTTTTTGAATTTTCTTATCTGAATTCGAACTCTTAGAAACATGATGTCGTTAGAGGCCTCCCATCTCCTTTTCTTTAGGGATATTCTCCTGCTACATTGTTGAGACTGGGGTTCCTGATGCTTCTTGATTGTCTCACCCATTTTCTACGCTTTCTTATGAATAATGAGTTCCTTCATTGATAGGGATACACATTTCCCCATCATCCTCTTCACGTTCAGACTGTTGTTCTGGAAAGTTCCATCCCTTGGGTTTCTCCACTAGTTTCTATTTCCTTCTTATCTCTTTCTTCACCATAGGAAATTTAGTTTATATATGTGCCATTTGTCGACATATTTGAAACCTAAATGTCATGTTTTCAAAGTCTAGAAATAGTGTCTAACACTACCTTTTATGTGCCATGAGGATGTGATTCGGGAATCCTTTGCTGAGGTCCACCTCCACACAAATTTTGGTGTAAGTCTAGATTACTTATTCGATTCTTTGTATATTTGTCTTTATGTACCTCCCTATGATATTATCAATTCCTTTTAGCACTTTGTGGTGTCATAAATGAAGAGGTAGATTATGCAATCCAATACGAAGTAGCATTCTTAATACCACCATTATATTGGCATTAATTTTTATGAACCATGGCATAATAAAACATCCTGCATTGACCTAGAATCACGGTCCATCTTGTAAGATATATTCTCATGCCTACAACGATTGAAACTTTACTATGAAGAAACCCGTGGATCATAGGTGAATCTCACAATTGATTGTTCAATTTGTGAAAATCCATTGAAATAGATCCACTTGTTTTGGCCAAAGCCTATTGAATCTGCATATGAGTGCATGGGATTCAAAGATTGTATGTAAATAATTTTTTTCTGATAGTTCTATTGCCATTGCTCGAACTTGATTCAGTTGCTCCACAATATAGGGGTTGGGTATATTAAAAGTCTGATATGTTTTGGATGAGGCAGCAAAATTCCCTTTAAGGGTTGAATGAAGTACCTCCCTTCACTTGTCCCATATTATTTGACTTTGATCCTTTGGGGAAAATAGATCTAGGAAAACCCCACCCCAACCTTAGATTTATAAGTATTGAGGAATTTTGTTCAACTCCTTGATTTGGTAGCAAAATTTCATCTTGCATAGATCTATCTACATAGATCAAACTTTGCGTCTCCATTGGAATATTTTTTCTTTTATAGATCTCTCATTTCAGATCCAACACCAAGAAGTCATTTCAAACCCCTACAAGAAGTGATCTACCAATTGGAGTCTTTGCAAAAAATTTAAAGGAGAATTCTGCTTCCAATGTTGTCGTAAGATTATTATTCTTAGACCTCTCTATCAATTCTGGGGCTATATAAGGAACATTTATAATTATTGAAGTTTCAGCAAGCTTTCTCATGTCCCGATCCATGTTTAAGCAGGGTGGAAACCATGCAAGAAATGGATTGAGAGATCCTACCAAGAGTTCTCTAGGGAGCTGGATTTCCCATATTAGATATGCAAGTAGAAACACTTGCCCTTGATCCCCATAAACTTGATTTATATAAAAAACACTAGATATGCAAAGATCATCACCCGCAGGGAGTAAGAGATCCAAAACTGTGTTGTAGAGTCTCCTCTCTCTTACCTTGAAATCAATTGTCAGATATATTAATTTGCTTAAGCCTGTGGCTCTCAATATCTTTCCTATCCAAGCTCTGACCTCCTATGTTACTCAACCATTACTCATATTCATCACAAACACTTGATTCAATTTGATCCATCCCAAAACTAATCCAAAGAAACCTCGACCCTCCTTTGATGCCCATCGAAAAAATATCCCCTATACACAAAACAATCTGATTGCTTGAGGCAAGAAAACACTTAATGGTGATGTCTTCTATTGCACAAGCGATTACCGCTTCTCATACTAATTATAGTAAATGGGAGCATATCCTTATTTAAATTTGGAATTTTATATCTAATCATAGATATTTAATCCATGGAAGTACGTCATACTTCAAATACAACATAATAAGGATGGTTACATTTCATTTTAAAGTTATAATTTTTTATTGGAATTGCCTAATTTTATTTCAAATTTCACAAGAACTTTTTAAAGTCTAACTTTCCAACCATATGTAATATTTAGGACATTTCTAAAGCATTCAAATTCTATTTTTTAAACATCATATTTAGGTCAAATGTTCGATAGTCATAATATATTGTTCCCTAAGAGCATCCATATATAGCACTAAAGTGTAGCTAGCACCCTTGGAGTGAGGAATACATGGTCTTATTTGAATGGATTGGTCACATAATAGACATATTAAATTCATCCTTTTCACGCAATTCAAATACCATATTTATCCCAACTAATTTATCAAATGCATACTCAACCACTGATTCTACTACTTAGTAGACTCTCCTACTAGGTTGTTGACTATCAATTAATTGTCCCTAGAAGATTTAAACATACGATGAACTTGATTAGACTAGTTTTCTATTAAGATATTAAGTTATTCTTACTTATACTTAAATATTGTAATTTTGTCTTTAGACATAGCCTTCTCATGGAATGTATGGCTCCATGATATATCTCATTCCCCAATTCCCCAAACTGGTATTAGAGCTACTATATTGGGGCCTAGATTATTATCTACAAGCATTTTGGATGTTATACAAGCTTGTTATGTGTTACATGTCCCCTGTAAAATGCATCAAACTTTTTTACTTTAATATTGTACCATATTGCAAGTCTATA
Organism: Pinus taeda; assembly: GCA_000404065.3. Lineage (NCBI taxonomy): Eukaryota > Viridiplantae > Streptophyta > Pinopsida > Pinales > Pinaceae > Pinus > Pinus taeda. The sequence continues at coordinate 156,337 of APFE030370605.1, forward strand.
GATAATGATCATGAGTTCCAACAAGAATTTTGGTTCTCAGTGGCCATAATTGTAATACATGGGAACACAATACAGTAACATTATTAAAAACTAAAAAGATTTTATTTTTACAAACACTAATTTTAGATATAAAGGATGATGAGTTGAAAATTTTCATTCAGGGAAAGAAGGATAACTTATATATAGGAGTCATAACAACATACATATCCAAGGAAAATCACCTCAATACATGAAACATTTTCTATCCAATTGAAGTATGAAATATGTTCATGGCTCTATTGATAATATTGAAGAAGTTTTTGTTATGTAGATTGATGATTTTGTCTCTTAAAATTATGTTATAAAAGAGTTCAAGGTTATTTAGGTTGTAGAAAGGAGCTAATATAATTAAAATTGGATGCACGTTGATTAGATTTGGTTAAAAAAAATGGTCAACTTTTATAATTAATATTTTTGAATTTGAAGACACCCCTAAAATATATCTTGTTCACCCATTTTTTTTATTAGGGATTCCATAAAATAATATAATAATTGTTTTTCCTTTTTATCATTTATGTGGTTTATAATTAGCTTCAAATTTCCTTTTTAAGGGAAACTTGAACTCAAGAAACAGGTGTACTTGATGAAGGACGAAGGTAAATACTAATGCAACTATAAAGGGAGAGCTTTAGTTGGAAATCAAGGGAAATAATGCTATTTCATTAGTTAGGTTGTTGAGAAGAAGCATGATGATATGGAATGAAGAAGACAGGTAGGAATCATGAGACTTATAATTATTGTAGAAATTAGGACATATGGTTAAATTTTTGTTGTAGAATACTAAAGATATAAAAGAGAGGCTCAAGAAGGCATGTAGAGTAGATGATTAACTAAAATATAACAATGAAATTTATAAATAACTTCTTACTTTCTAAGAATATTTATAGGTAAGAAGATATTTCTCCATAGATCTCTCTCTTATATTTTTCAGAAAGTGTGTGGAAAAGTGAAATGGATTCTCAAAATCTAAAACAAACACATTCCATTCATCACATCAAAAAAGACAGGAGAAGCATACCTAAAACCCTCACAAATCGCTAAAGTTTGCAGGCCCTATGAATAACTCCAGAAACCCTTGTTTAGTCTAAAAATCTTGATCCAAGCTCCGTGATCCAATCCCCTATACATATGTACCACCCAAAAATATAATGTTTTCCCATCATGGAAGGTAGGTTATCATTTACTACCAATAATAAAATCACATACATATATAAAAAAACATCACATATAAGGGAGAGAATTCAAAAATACTTTCATAAATCAAAACAAAAAGGTATAGTATACATTGGTGCATTGATGAACACCTCCTCAATCCTTAGCATGATTGTTGGGCATCAGGTCGCGCACAATAGGTTTTGGGTGCAAAACCCAAGTTTTGGAAAACAATATTGTAAATCTTCATGAATTGAGGGCGTGGAGCGCGAAGTGTAAAATTGAGTCATAGGGTTGTCTACCCTAAAAATTGTATTATAAACTAGCATAAAGTTGGCCTACTCATGGTCCAAGGACCATGGGATTGTATAAATAGAGCGAGGCTCTAAGTTGTAAATGGAGTGGATGATAGAGAGAGTAGCGAAGGAATGGTTTGAGCTTAGAGTAGGATTCTAAGTGTATTGGGTCATAGTAGTAGGAAGAGGCTTTGCAGCTGAGTGCACAAGGTAGTGGCGAATTTGTAAGCAAGATTGAAGGTTAAATAAAGAGAAGTTGATTCATATTTCTATGTAATTTTTGTGCATTATCCTCTTTATGATTGTATTCATTTATGTATCGTGCGCACTAACATGATTGTTGAATATGTTGTAATAACCATAAATATTACACACACAAGTTAAGTAATCGGTTAATTAGCAAGGAACTTGGGTACTATAAGGGTCGCACCCCGAGTAGGGCTGCATGGAAGCCACACCACAAGTTGCGAAGGGATCGCAAGTGCGTGTAGCGACAGGTCATATCATGGACCTCCAGAAGTCCGTCAGACAACCCAAAGGTGCAGAAACCTGGTTCTAGCACCCTCCCATACTACTTCGGGTGAGACCTCAGTCTACGATCCACATACTATTTCTAAAAGGGCCAATAGTACCGAGATTTACTTGGATAAATCACCTCTGAACCTAGGTTAGGCTCATACAAGCCAATAAATGGCTCCATTGTTGGGACTGAGATCTGCATAAAGCATGCCTGATGTCATGCCACTGGAATCCTATAAAGAAAGAAATTGAAGAGTGGTTAGATAAGAAGATTCATGAGTCTGCGACGCAGGAAAATAGAAAGCGGCGAGTATCTAAGGAATAGTGGTTGGATTGCTACTTGTACACTGAAATCCATGAAATTTTCTTTGCATCTTTTCCGTCTTAGTTGTATGAGTTTATCGTAAAGTTAGCAGACAACCAGGGAAGGTGTAGGCTTGACAAACCAATAGTGTGGACTCCGAAACTAGTGCATAGATTAGAAGCCTCAGAAGAGAAGATAGCGCGAGCTATGGACCACTGGCTTGACTGAATAATAGGAGGATTTATCACTGAGTTCACAGTAGACACAACTGTTAGCTATAGTGAGGTCGACTGACATTTTCTCAAGGGACGGCGAGGTAAGGATACTAAATCTTTGAACACATGGATTAAGATGCTATTGTGTGAAAAGCAGGTTATGGGAATAAATTAATGTTTGGGACTACGCAAAGCAGAAAGATCTACAGAAGTAGAAGTAGTGAGAAGTTGGAAAACAGTCCCTTAATTTCACCCTCATGGGAAAGCGAGGAGGAGCTCGTGAAAGTATCTCTGAGAAGTGCGGTCAGTTTGATAAGACAGAGAATTCCATGTTTACCACCCCCACCCACACCGCCACCCATTTCACCCTCCTCACGTCTATCTCCACCCACTCCACCTCTGCCGCCACCGCAGCTCAGTATGGCAAGTACGATCAAACTACCAGTGTTTAGAGGAGTAGGAAATGAAGATTCAGACCAATTCTGGTTCATGGTAAGATCAGTATGGGAATCATAGGGCGTCATGGATGATAATATTGAAAGGGCTACATTTGGTGAGTGTGTTGCAGGATCGGGCATTAACGTGGTATATCAAGCATTCTAATGACCACTCGAACGCAAGAATTGCAAAGATCCAGACCGCATTGAACAGGGAATTTATTAGGCCAAAATCAGGGACACAATCAATCATCAGGTTTAAGGAGATCACGATGCTCCCGGGCAAGACCCACTGGGACCTGAACCAAAGGCTGAAGAGTATAATCCATGAAGCCAATATGACGCTAACAGATGCACATCATTGCACATGGTTTATGGCCTCACTTATGCCACACTTAAGGGCGGTGTTGTCATAGCAAAAAATTTCCATCTAGGCTGAAGCATTGGAGATGGAAATGAGATTTCATGAGACCCCTATACAAGACCCTGGGTTGGGATTCCAAAAAATCCACACACAGCTGTAGAATCTGTGTTTGGAGATGAAAAGTTTGAAACAGGACAGGACAACTCGGCTGGAGGTGTGCGAGGAAGTATGGTGCATAAAATGTATAGGCCAAGGTCATGACAAGGACCATTGTCCAGTGTTCACAAACTACTTGGTAGAGAGAGGGCCAATGTCGTTAAGACTGGAGGCACAGGCAGGGCCGAGTGCGGCGTTAGCATTATGGTGCACGATCTATAAGATAGGAGGAAAACACACCATGGATAATTGTCATCTGTTGCAGAAGTATAGGTAGACGTCCCAACAATTGTTTTGTAATTTCGATAAGTCAGTAGGCCATGACGAACGCACCTACCGAAGCTATGAACTAATGATGGATCAGACTCTTGCTTATAGGGTGCAGGCCGAAACGTGAGACCTCGACCTAAATGCAAGGATGGCACACGCTGGGTTTTAGGGGTGCAGTTGTGGTCGAGGTCGAACGGGACTAGGAAGGGGTCGCAGACAGATAATTTGTTACAATTGCGGAGGGCCAGGGCATTATGCCTACGATTGTATGAACCCGACTAGGATATCATGTTGGTACTGTAATCAGTTTGATCACAAGGCAGAAGATTGCCTTGCGCTGATAGCAAAGATGCGTGAAAGGGGTACTCCAGCTCCCTCTGACCTAGAATATACAAATGATGAGATCTGAATTGTGCGAAGAAGACCCAAATGTAAACATGATGCTTAGGAGTGGTATGGCCATGGGAGATGATAAAGGAAAGCAAAAAGACACCACGTGGGTTCACAAGTCTCCTACAAAGAAAGCCAAGTTTGATTTAGAATGTGCAAAGGATACATTTATGGAAGCTAAGAAGAGCTTCATGGAGGCCTCCACTTCAGGTAGTAAGGATCAACTAGAACTAGGGATGGATCCTTCCATGCTCACTACCTTTCTGGAGACATGCATGAAACTACTGTGTGATAGCAAGGTAGTCAAAGGGCTACAAGAACTTATCACTAGGTGCGCAGGGTTAGGAGAACTGCGTGTGGTCTGAAAATAGGGAAAGCATGCATTGCGCATAGGAAGGGAGATGAGGTTGACTACCCAAATAGGCAAGTATGAAATGGATCAGGTAATCCTAGGTTTGGGTTCAGACGCAAATGTAGTACCAAAGTAAACATGGTAATGCATGGGCAGAACAAAGTTACAATGGTCCCCTATTCAGTTATGAATGGTGAACCAACAGAAGATTTTACCCATGGGAAGATTGCAAGGGGTGACAATCGATATTGAAGGCACGAGCACGCAGGTGGATTTCGAAGGGATAGAGATTTTTGATCACAACAATCCCTATCCCACGCTACTAGGAATAGACTAGGCTACTGATATGAATGGAGCGATAAATTTGAAGAAGCATAAAATGACCTTTGAGAAAAATTCACTATGCGTAGTAGTACCGCTAGATCCAGCCTAAGGAGTGCGATACACTAAACCGATGCATGATGATGATAGTGATGACGATCTCGACTGTATCTACAAGATAACTGCACAAGGAGAGGATTGGAAGAATTAGACTGTAGATGGAAGGATTTCGTGGGAGCGCGAAAGCCCTTGCACTTCAGATTTAGATGAAGAGACAGAGTGATGGTAGAATCGACTACACGAAGTAACAACACTCAACTGCAACATGTTGATCAGGTCATGGCATTGTGTAACAATAGAGGTGAGGGAGCTATCGACATATGATGGACTGACAGCGGCGGATGAATTTCTGAGTAAATTCGAAAGTGCAATACCAGAACAGCAACGGTTCGATACGTTGAAGTTGGCACTGTGTGCAACACCCACACGATGGTGGGTTACCCATCAAGGAAATTTCGAGGACTAGCACAGATGCAGAAGAATAATGCACCTACAATTTGGAAAACCCAATCTTCAAATGCAAGTCAGTCAACAGGGGTGGAACCAATTACGTTCCCACCTTTCTCGATGGGTACAGGCATATGCTGTAAAACCCACACAAGCGCACACGAGCCCTAGACTAACAAATTGGAACAAAGAATAACAACAGGAAACGCAACACACTACCAGTTCTGCGCGATAAAGCCTTCAATAGGGTGTGCAGAATACTGAACAAGATTCACCAGGTGAGACGAAATGATTGAGACTTACGTGTGCCAGTGGTTCAATGGGCCTACCAGACAATGTGTCAAACCCTAAACATGGAGACGCTTCTTAAGGAGTGGAACAAAATGAAGATGGTACTTACTGCAGAAAATACAAAAAGGAATCCGTACATACTGGACCCTATGTCAGTAACCATGCGCGATGACCAGAAGGAATAAATCACACATCTACGCAAGGTAGAACATATAAGGATTCACAAAGCCATCCGGTTAGGGAACCTTAGACTTCGCGCACTCAAAAAAGACTGAATACAATTGAGGAAGAAAAGCATTTTAATGGACACTGAGGTTAAAAGGTTGGAAAACGAGATCACGTAGGCATGTCTCACTGATAAACCAAGGATGATAAGGCAAGATATAGGTGATCGTACCATTGCGTTAGAAGAATGTCACCGCGAATTTATGACTCTATTACGATGGCTACGAACGCACCTCACCAAACACAATAACCAGACGACTGCATTGCATACGTTAGAACACACAACATCGGCGATCGTACAGACAATTGAGGAGTTTTCGCGGGCGATGCTGGAAGGCCGGTTGAAGTCTCGCATAGGTAGTGTGACCACCTGACTAGCCGTAGGGAGGACAATCTCAATGCTCTTCATTTTAAGGCAAAAGGGAGTGGGCGGTGGGTAATTAAGACATGAATTAAGAGCTAAGGATCCGGCGCAGACCTAGACCAAGCTTCTTTTCAGTGCAATTGACAACGCCATCTTCTCCATGCTTGAATCATGGCCTCTCGAGTGACGCACAGAAGGATGCAACTAAGTTGCATGGCATGAAGTTGGCCCACCAGAGGCGCAACAAACAAGTGACCACAGAGGTAAGGGCCAGCCACGAAGCAACAAAGGCAACCACAGAATAGGCAAAGGCCGATGAAATAGCATTAGCAACACAATCAAATAGGGGCCACCGCGATGCAGGAGGAAGGTAGTCAAAACATGTCTACAAGATAGGGACCAGATATAGTAGAAGGCAGGGACCCGAGCACGATGTCCACCCAATTAAAACGACCACACGCCATAGAGCAATGAGGGCCACGAAAGAAGGCCATTGCTTTTAAACTAGACATCAAGCCAATTACATTAATAGAGGGTGACCTCTATGACATCGGCAACATAGTGCGCAAGGTCACCCGGGAAGTGCTCCATGAAGCTATGACAGAGGAACTGAATGTGTTGGGGGCCCTAAAGGTGCAGGAACAATAGCCGCCTACATTGTTGTAGGTACATTAGCAATGGCCAACACTATAGTGCTGCCGAAAGGAGCGCTAACTGTTGGACACCTAATCCTAAAGGGTTAGCGTGGAAGCCGAATGGACAAAGCAGTCCAAGGGACCTTGGGATGTGAATCCCAACGGTCACCATATTGTACTATAAATGTACATCAATTTGTTAATAAAATAGTACTGCATGCTTTATCTTTCTATCTGTTTCTCGTTAACCATGTCTGTTTAACATGGTATCAGAGCCATGATGTGTGGCCTGCTTTCGTGAGCAACTGATCTGAGTTGCCTTCAATACTGCTGACCTAGCCTTCATTACCTACACTGCACATCTTCCCATACTGTCATTTCCTGTTTTAGCGCTGAGTCTGACGGTGCCACTGCAGAGATACGCCAACAGCTCCTGGTATGCGTATGATTCAAGTTTGAATGCATTATGAAATTGAATGCAGCTGTTTGAATACGTTATGAATTATGAAATTGAATGCGGATGTTTGAATACGTTATGAAGTTGAATGGGTTTTGGTATGAATGCGAGTCTTGCACCTCTGGCCATTCTCCCAAAATAAAATAAAAAATCGGCGTTTTCCCTCATCCTCAGATCTGCCACCATCTCTACACCTCATTATAGCCTGTCAACAACTAGAGTGACTATTACGCCATACTGCACCACCAGAACTCTCCGTTGGAGACCATTCCGTGGCCGCTGTAATCAAAACATTCTGTCAGTTCTGGAATCGAAATGCTCTCTCCCATAAATTCCTGTCATTTCCTAGAATCAAAACGTACTCCCATGGAAAACGTGGAAAGATAAGACTGCACAGGTTGTTGGATTTTCTTGATCGTTCCTCGTGAGAAGGGATAAACACACAGTGGATTTGAGATTGTAAGGGTTTCTCATAACCCTTGCTTGTTCGTTCCCCTCGGCAGAGATTTCAGTTCTTGAACAACTCATCGGAAGTGCTGGGTTGGGCGCATACGTTGGCCGTCTGACTGCCCATAGTAAAAACCTAAAAGCCAATTTCTCCGACTGAGCAAGTCTCTCAAGCACCCATTTCATCAAAGGATACTTCAATGTCAAATCGAGTTCATCCAATGCATTCTCTAACTCTGGCGAACTGCCATATTGGTGGATGACACTAGTTTGCAGAAATTCAGAAGCCATTGTTGGCAACCAAACAACATCTGCAGATGTGATTTGATTTATCAATTCTAATCAGGTGACTTTGGCCATTGGAAACGATAAGTGATGCATTGTATTACCTCATTAAAACAGCATCATGTTTTTTGCCAATGCTTTCTCATTGCGTGTAAAAAAAAAATAACTTTCTTGCATAATGACAAATTGCAATTCCAAAGGACAGTTTTGATAGTCTATCTGAAAGCTTTCTTCTATTGTAAGTGATGTGAGAAAATTTCTAAAAGCAGCATTTGGAGGTTTTGGGGATAATTTTACATTCATATTGAAGGTAGATTTATTTGTGGGGATAGACTTGCCATTTGAGTGCATGCTTTGATGAGAGCATTCATGCTATTAAGATGTGCAGTGACAAAGTTCTTATCAATTTCAAATTCAGTTCACAGCAAATGACTTTGCAGAGAAGTGTGTTTATATATTAATGGAGGACATCCACGGTATGTTTAGATGTATAACAAGGGTGCTGCCAAAGTAATAAACATTCTTTACATGGGAAGTCTCTATAGCCTGTTTGAGGCAGATGTTGTTTAACATGGTGTCGCTGGACGTTTCTTCCTCGGATGCTAAAGTGTGTGGCCTTCATTTGAAAAACAATTTAGAGTTGCGTCCAAATTCCAATTGTTTTACAGGTTATGGTCCGTTTTCCAAGAAACAGGAACCGTATCGAGTAGGACTCAGGAGTCTGTATTGCTATTGCTGTGGAATTGTCGCTGATTAAGAGGCTTTGATGAGGCGTTGATTTTTAAAAGGCGGTAGTAAAGAGGCTTTAAATTTGTTCAGAAAATTATAGAAAATTTACCGAAATGTTGTTAACGCCGGGTCCATTTTGTGACTAGGTATATTGTTACCATTAGCTTAGAGAAATCTTGATTAGGGACATTGAATCATTGGCATCAAGTCGTTTCATATTTCAGAAGTTTCATTCTAGGGGATAACTTGATCATGTGTTATTTCATAAGAGGGAAGTTTGATTCATAGATGTAGGTGAATTGATGACAGCCTCTATCGCAGCATGTTTGAATTAATGACTTTGGGAGCTCAAGTCAATGTGCTCAGCTGTTCAAACTGTTTTGACATTTGATCTGAAATAAGTGGAAGTGCAAAATGTTTCCTGGACTACATAGTTCCAGAAGCTAGAATTTCCTTTCATTGATACTGTATTCACAAACTACCTCTGCCCTCACCAAATCCAACGAGAAGAAAAGTTTTACTGGTAAACTTTAAAGTATATAAGAACCGTCATTCTTAGATTTTTTTGCACTAAACGATAGTATATGAAGGTATTTTGAGAGCCTACATACTTGAAGATTTTTGAAGACAAAGTGGTATACAAATCAATTTTTTGCAGTGATATTATTGTGAAATGGATAGAATGGGTATTGTATTAGAATTATTGAATACTCTAATACACTCTACCATGGACAATACAATTATGATTGATAAAGCCATTGTTGCAGACATTCAAATCTGTTTGAAAAATGTACAAGAAAAC
>APFE030370605.1:207488-233313 GCA_000404065.3 Pinus taeda
TGTTGTACAAGCACAAGCTCAATAACATAGACAATCATAGACTTCCTAAGCTAGCTTTAAATTCCAGCCAAAACCACGTAAGGCTTAACCGAGGATGGCATAAAGACACAAGGGCCTGGTTAAACTATTGGGAGATCAATGAGAATGCTGCTTTGCAAAACATAATTAACATTAAAGATATTGTTACTTCCAAGTTCAAAGAAAAATTGTGGTGTGAGAAAGATTTAGCGTCTAAAATAAAATTGAGTTATTATAAGAAGGTCATCAACCCCACCCTTGAAGATCAAAAGTATCTCTCTATTTTAACTAGCTCAAAGAAGAAAATTAATATGGCAAAGATTAGAACGAATTCTCATGAGCTCCATAGTGAAACAGGCCGTTGGGCAGTTCCTAAAACGCCATGGATGGAAAGGATCTGCCATATTTGTGAGAATGGGAGCATCGAGGATGAAAACCACTTCCTCTTAGAGTGCCCTGTGTACAACCACATCAGATCTCAATTTCACAACCTTTGTTACAATATTGACCTTCCTAGCCTTTTAAAATGCCAAAATTATAGTGAACTTGGGAGGCTTCTCTCCAAGCTTTTTGAGCATAGGAATAAAATCTTAAATCAAAATAAATAATTTGTCTTCTTAGGTCCGATAGATCATTTTTGGTCTCAGTGGACGTTAACCATCATCATCATCATCATCAATAATTAAAAATATAGCTTTAATTTTTAATAGAAAATAATTTATTTCTCCATCATCCACATTTATATTCATTTTGTAATTTGAATATTTATAATATAAAATAAAATAAAAAACTATTTAATTATTCCACAATTAACTTAAAATAATTATTTAATATTAACTTTTTGAATTTATTTCACAACTCTAATTTACTAAGTGAATAAGTATTTTCAATGTTGATGTTATGACTAGGATTAGATTTGTTATTAGTATAATATTTTCATGTGAATTGTAAAGTTAATATTTTGATTCATTATTTTGGAAAGTGATTTCAATTTAATTTTGAAATAAAGCAATCAATTTCAATCTTTGTTGATAATTTAAGGGAGCGTTATTCGAAATTAAATCCAACCATATTAAATAAATTTCTTCAACTTATTAAATAAATAGATAAAGAAGAATTGTTGGTTTGGGGAATTTTAATAGTTTAGTGATGATTAATAAAGAAATTAAAATTAGTTAGAATCATTTATATTTTCTATTAAATATCCAACTATTTTAAATAAATTTCTTAACTTACTAAATAAATAGATAGAGAAGAATTGTTGGTTTGCAGAATTTTAATAGTTTGGGAGTTATGATTAATAAATAAATTAAAATTAGTTATAACTTGGGTGTTTTTTCTGTGGGGTTCCCAGAATGCTGGTAAGTCTTCTCCCTCATAATAATAAATTCATTTCTTTCGTTAATTTCCCTTCCATGTGATTTTATTTTTTGGGCATTTGTATATTCTATATAAGATAGGAACACTTCCAAGTTTCATTAATCACCAGACAGTAATATCAAGATAAATTTCAAAATTAGAATCTAAGTAATAGGGCCTCTTCCACATGCATGCTTATATAAAATTCATTCTCTATGCTAGAGCCTCTTGTGGTAGGGGCGCATACACACTCTTTCTATATGTATGTATGCACTAGACGTTAGCATTGAACATTAGCATTGAATTTCACCTGCGCATTAGGCAGTTCGTCTAAGCTAATGCAAATGTGAAAATAAACCATTTTCATGAATCCTTCATTGAAACAGTTGTCTTTGGGTCTATCTTTTGTAGCTTTGGGGCGAGTTTCTTGTTCTTGGGATTCTTTTGCATACTCATCACCCTTTGAATCTTGCATTGAAGTTCACTCCCCAGTGGAGGTAGTGGTCATTTCTTTGGGTAGCAATGTTGTCAATGTAGTTGAAAATTTCAATAGAGCTTTGAGCATGATGGGGAAAGCTGGTGTATATTTTACAAAGAATGCAAACTTATACCAGACCGCACCTGCATATGTAACTGATCAACCTTGCTTCCTTAACTCTGCAATAAGGGAAATCACAAAACTTGGTCAACATGCTTTCTTGACAGTTCTGAAAGGGATTAAAAAGGGATTAGGCCTACATATATAACTGATCAACCTTGCTTCCTCAACTCTGCAATGAGGGCAATCACAAAACTTGGTCCACATGCTTTGTTGACAGTTCTGAAAGGAATTAAAAATGGTTTAGGCTGGATTGAGGGCATAAGGTATGGGCCTTGGCCTATTGATTTGGAAATTTTATTCTATGGCAAGCTCAAGGATTCATCGGATAGCCCATCAGAATTTGTGGGAGTGACCCTTTGTTCCTGCTTCGCTTGTAGACTTTCTTGGATTGGTAGTTGATAACGACATTGTTGCCTGTTGTCACGCCTCGTCGGAAAGAAATGGCAGCATGTTTGAGGCATGGGAGAAACTTGGAGGGGAAGACCTTATGGGACGAGAGGGAATGAAGAGATTTTTTCCCATTGGAAATGAGTTATTGGATTGGTTGAGAAAAACTCATGTCATGTGTGTTTTAAATTTAACACCAGATAGTTTTAGTGATGGAGGATGGTACACATCTGTAGAGAATGCAATTGATCAGTTAGACAGATAATATTTGAAGGAGCCGATATAATTGACATTGGAGCACAATCAACCAAGCCAACAACATTAAGCATTTCAACAGAGGAGGAATTGTCTTAGCTTTTGCCAGTTTTAGAAGCAATTGTGTAGATTCCTGAAGCTAAAGGTAAAATCCCATAAGTAGATACTTTGGATGCTAAAGTTGCATTTGAGACAGTAAGACTTTAAGAAATGGAGCTCATGTTGTGAACGATATATTTGGAGGTCTTTTGAATCCCAACATGTTTTCTACAGTTGTTGATCTTGTTGTCCCTTATACTTATTAAATAAATAGAATTGTTGGTTTGCAGAATTGTTGGTTTTAATCGTTTGGGAGTAATGATTAATAAAGATTCTAATTTAAAATTAGTTATTATCAATTATTTTAAATACTTTTCTTCAACTTATTAAATAAATAGATAGAGAAGAATTGTTGGTTTGGAGAATTTTAATAGTTTGGTAGTGATGATTAATAAAGATTCTGATAATGACAATTTGAAATTTATCCATTTTTTGGATAACTAAACTTAGATTGCTTAAAAAGGCAACTTTTTGTTTTTTTGTTTTTTGTTTTTTGTTTTGTTTTTGTTTTTTTTATCTAAGCACATAAGGTTTTGGATTTTGAAGCATACTATAAGGATTATGTATACATTTCTGGAGTATTAAATTTCTTCAACTTATTAAATAAATAGATAGAGAATAATTGTTGGTCTGGAGAATTTTAATGTGGGATATTTTATTTTGATCAAAATTGAATTTTTTTGTTATCAATAATATATTTTAAATGTTGCATTTCATTTCAATTATATATATAACTTAAATGAATTACACATTTCTCTCTTTGTAGAAAATCTCTAAATTATTTTACTTTAATTCTTTCTTTCTTGAGTGGTGTGTGTGTGTATATATATATAATATATATATAAAGTTGAATATAATTATGTTACTTAAGATAGACATCAAAATATTACATCCATTCTATTGCATTTTAAACTAAAACTAATCAAGTATGTATACTCTAACCAACATTGTTTTTTATCTATAGTTATTTTATTTTTATTTTAAAATAAGTGTAACAAAATGTGTATATTCATTTAACCAAATATGTATATCCATTTCTATTAGATTTTAACTAAAACTAATCAAGTATGTATACTCTAACAAACATTTTTTTATTTATAGTTATTTTATTTTTATTTTAAAATGAACACCTGCCAATTTTACATTGAGCATGGATGAAATGACACATTTCTCTTAGACTAAGTATTACAAAACCTTCCCTTATTGTAACTTTCTTAACATTATCAAACAACCCCATATTTAAGAGTACAAGTCTTCCACACCTATTTTTCAAAATTTATAATCTTTAATCTCTTATAGACTATATGGCTTACATTAAAATTTTATATTTTATTTAAGTGATTAATATATTTTCAAATACACATTAATATTACTTAAGATACTACTTAATATTTTACAATGGGATATTTTACTTGATCAAAATTGAATATTTTTCTGAGATTAATTCAAATGTTTAAAACTATTTTAATGGTAAAAAATTCATTTTTCAAGAGATTTATATAATATATACATATATGTATAGTTGACATTAAATATTTTATTTAATATGGATATTAAAATATTTTATCAAATATGGGAATTAAAACATTTCATAGACTATTTTTCTTATATCAAAATTTTATATTTTATTTAAGTTGTTAATATATTTTCAAATACATATTAATATTAGTTTTTGGTAATCTCTATCCTTATATCTTACAAGTTATTTCAATAAGTAAAGTTGCCAAAATTATGAGCAATACAAAGAACAAAAAACAAAGAATGTCAAGTGCCCGAGGAAAGCATAATTTTTGGAGAAATGAAAGATTTTATTACAGAGATTCAGACTGATAGATTAAATTATTGATATTGGGGGCGTAGGGGATGCAATGGGTTTGGCATCTAAAGCTATGGAAACTTGGGTGTTTTTTCTGTGGGGTTCCCAGAACGCTGGTAAGCCTTCTCCCTCATAATAAATTCATTTCTTTCGTTAATTTCCCTTCCATGTGATTTTATTTGTTGGGCATTTGTATATTCTGTATAAGATAGGAACACTTCCAAATTTCATTAATCACTAGACAGTAATATCAAGATAAATTTCAAAATTGGAATCTAAGTAATAGAGCCTCTTCCAAACCTTTTCTTGACTGAAAAAAACTACAGCTTCGGCTCTCATGGCGACTGCTAGGGTTTGACACTGTGTTAAAGGTTCGTTTCTTGCTGTGGCTCTCTCTACAGTCGTTGACTTCAGCTTATGCTGGCCTCCGTGAGTCTTTCGCGGATAAGTCTATCAAGCATTCGGGCTTCTCGCGGGTCTGGAGGCGGTTTTCTCTCGCCTTGCAACCCTGACTCGTCGGGGTCAGTGGTTGACTAGTAGCATGGAGGCGGAGGGATCCAGTGGGGCCCCTACCTTCAAGCAGATAGTCCTACAGAAACAGAATAATGAAAGAAAAGAAGGAGTCAGAATAACAGGGCTGGATAACAACAATCAACCTGGAAGCAGAGACAGGGTTCAATCCCAAGGGAACACTGACAAGACTAAAGAAACAACGAAGGGCACAGGCCCAGAAACTAATAACCTGACAGGCGCTAAAGACAAAACTCCTGTAATAAACAGGTCCTCAGAAAACAGGAAACGACAAGGGCAGGATGAAAGAAAGCAAACAGGAAACAGACAAGGCAGGCCGGATAAGGAGGGGGAACCCAGTTCAAACCCCAACATTATATCTCCAAGCAATGGGGCCTGCAAAGCAAAACAGACCAAAAGCTTACGGGTAGTCATCACGGACCCAGAAATCCAAGCTTACAGGGAGTACATGGTGGAACACGCCATCATCTGCAAATTCATGGGTATCTGGCCATTGGAAAAAGCTTTGTGTCAGTGGATAAAACTGCACTGGAAACCTCGAGGAGATGTTCAACTTCACCTAGGATCCAAAGGCTTCTTCACTGTGGTCTTCTCCAACCTAGAAGACAAGGATTGCATATTTGAAGGTGGCCCGTATTTTATGGCTTCAGCAAGATTGTACATGAGACCCTGGAAGCCGAATTTTGCCCCGGAGAAGGAATCCTTCACCCAAGTCCCAGTCTGGATACGTCTCTTTTCTCTTCCAATAGACTATTGGGG
Organism: Pinus taeda; assembly: GCA_000404065.3. Taxonomy (NCBI): domain Eukaryota; kingdom Viridiplantae; phylum Streptophyta; class Pinopsida; order Pinales; family Pinaceae; genus Pinus; species Pinus taeda. Next base: position 213,314 of record APFE030370605.1, read on the forward strand.
TCTGACGGCTCTGAAACAAATTGGTGACAAACTAGGTACTTTCGTCAAAGCCTCTGAAGCAACTCTCCAGAAAAGATATACTTCTTATGCCAGGATTTGCATCGAAATGGATGTCTCCGGAGCTCTTCACGAAGGACTTTGGTTGGAATACAGGGACGAGGAGTACTTCCAGGATATTGACTATGAGCAGATTCCCTTTCGCTGCCGAAAATGCCATGAACATGGGCATCTGTTACGGGATTTCCCAAAGCTAAAGAAGGAGCAAGAAACCGTTTCAGTTCAAGCCCACAAAGATACGGAAGTCTTCCTCAAACCCAAATCCAAACATAGAGCAAATAGACGAAAGAATATCAGAGGAAACGGGATAAGAAATATCGATAACAACCCGTTCGTGCTCCTAGACCCAGAAACTGATTCAGAAGAAAAGCACAAAGCTCCAACCTTAGGAGCAGAGTTTGAAGGAAAAGACACCCCCACAGAGAAGGACTTGCAGGCTAAGAACTTCACTGATGAGGTTCAAATGTAGGAAAGAACAGAGGATACGGGGGAAGATACGGACATGTTAACCAGTGATGCTGGCAGCGAAGATCAAGAATGGGAGAACGCGCTAGCAAGAGAAGGTCTAAACCTCCCAGTAATGGACGAAAACTGGAAAGCCAATGGGATAGAAAACGTGTCGGAGGAAGAGCTCAGAATAGTTAATGACCTCTTCATAGCAAGGCAAAAAGCTCTAATGGACAGGCAGAAAATGAAGCTAGGTGTGGCGAAAGGTAACAGTTCTCACTCGAAAAGCCCCCTATGGAAAACATCCAGCTCAAAAAAAAAAAAAAAAAAAGAGGTCGAAAAACAAGTGGGGAAGCACTACAAGAGCTAGGCATGATCATGTTAAATTTAGGGAAAATGAAGGCACTCACAGCCTTCGATTTCTTCCATTGAAAATCAGTTTTTATATGAAGATAATCTCGTGGAATGCCAGAGGGCTCAACATCCAGGCAAAACACAGGATTTTAAAGAGGAAGATTCAATGTCACAGACCAGAAATCATGTTTTTACAAGAAACAAAATGCAGCAGTTCCAACATCACCACTTTATGCAGAAAGCTGGGAGGCCACATGGAAATTCTAGAGATTGAAAGTCAAGGCAGAGAAGGAGGCCTTGCCACTATATGGGATGCAAGGAATATCCAGATGCTTTCAGCTGAAGCCAACAAGCACTTCATGGCGACCGTATTTCAACCCATAGGTAACTCTAACTCCTTCCTATGTATAAATGTTTATAGTCCTCAGAAATTAGAAGATAAGCTATCCTTTTTGGACACCCTTCATAAAACAATCAGAAGATATCCAAGTTCAAAGTGCATTTTTGGGGGTGATTTCAATATGATTACTACCCTGTTGGAAAAAAAAGGAGGTCTAAGAAAACTAAGCAGAGATGCGGAAGCCTTCACCACCTTCATTAAGACGACCAAACTGGTGGATGTTCTCCCCAAATCTGGCTCCTTCACTTGGAACAATCGAAAGGGAGGTGATAAGCTCATAGCCTCCTGCCTGGACAGATTCTTAATCTCAGAAAGCATCATAATGGATGGCACCGCAGTTGAATCAGACATCCTTCCCAGCGGGGGATTGGATCATTGGCCAATCTCGCTCATTGTGGAAGTTTCTAGCACCCCCAGGAATAGACCTTTCCGGTTTGAAAAGTTCTGGTTGGACCACCCCAACTTTCAGGAGATGGTAAAGAAATGGTGGTCGGAACCTTTGGAGTGCAGTGGATCCAAAATGTTCAATCTCCCAAAGAAGCTCAAAATGACTAAACAACAAATAAAAGAATGGAACACGACTGTCTTCGGTAATATCTTCCAGGAGAAGATAATTCTCGAGAATAAGTTGGAGCAGATCCACAAACAAGGAACAACAGGAAACCTTAGTGCGGAAGCTTTGGAGCAGGAAAAAACTCTCTCGCAGCAATGGCACAATCACTGCGCTCAAGAAGAAACCTTATGGAAACAGAAATCAAGAATTCAGTGGCTAAAAGAAGGGGAGATGAACACCAAATTCTTCCACAAATCGGCGCTAGACCGTAGAAGTAGTAATAGAATTCTAGAACTGAAAAGTGATACAGGGGAAATCCTAAAAAATCACAATGAAATATCTGCTCAGCTCTCAGATCACTTCAAGTTGATTGCTCAGGAACCTCACATAAACAGGGAGAAAGCTATCAAGGATCTGACGGAAGCCATCCTGAAAATCATAACTGCTGACCAAAACTGGGCCCTATGTAGGAAGATCTCCATGGAGGAAACAGAGGAAGCTATCAAAAGTATGCCCAATGATAAATCTCCTGGGCCAGATGGGTTCACTATCAATTTCTACAAAGCTTGCTGGAGCACTGTTAAATAGGATGTATGGGAGGCAGTGGAAGATTCCAGACGATCGAGAACTATTCTCAAATCGCTCAACTCTACTTTTCTTGCTCTCATACCTAAAACTAAAGAAGCCAAAACCCCGACAAATTCAGACCTATTGCCTTATGTAACGTCATATACAAGATTATATCAAAAGTAATAGCCAGCAGATTGAAAACGATTCTCCCGGGTATCATCTCTAAAGAGCAATCGGGATATGTGGAGGGCAGACAAATTTTCGACAACATCCTTTTAGCTCAGGAGATGATCCATTCCTTGCATTCAAGGAAAGTAGCAGGTATGCTTATGCAACTGGACCTGTCAAAGGCCTACGACAAAGTCATCTGGAGATACCTCGAGGCAGTTCTAGAAGCGTTTGGCTTTTGCAGTACCTGGATTAAGTGGGTCATGGCTCTAATCAGATCTCCAAGGTATTCTGTCCTTATCAACGGAGCTCCCTCTGATCCCTTTGCCCCCTCCAGAGGAATCAGGAAAGGGGATCCCTTATCACCTTTTCTCTTCATTATCCTTATGGAAGGCCTCAGTCGAACCATAGCCAAGAAGAAAGCGGAAGGTAAAATACAAGGTCTTAAGCCTATAAGATCGCTTCGGGCCACCACGCACCAACAGTTTGTAGACGACACTATGTTACATGGAACTCCCACAGTGAAGGAGGCGGTTGCTTATAGGGAAATTCTTGACCTTTTCAGCCAAGCCTCAGGTATGGAAATAAATTTCTCTAAATCAACTATCTTCTTTTTCAATACCCACCCAGCTGTCCAATCTCACCTAGCCCGGCTTTTAGGTTTCAGGATCAGTTCCCTTCCTTCAAAGTACTTAGGGGCTCCTCTGACTCTCAAACCTTGGAAGAAAGAGCATTGGGAGAAAATCCTCGCCAACCTAAAAAAGAAATGTTCTCACTGGACCTTCAGAGCTCTAAATCTAGCCGGCCATTTAGTCTTAACCTAAGCCGTCCTTCAAGCCATTCCACATTATCTCCTCTCTTTGCTCCCTGCTCCCAAAGGGATTCTGCAACAAATAAGAAGTATCCAGCGATCTTTCCTTTGGAGCGGAAATGGTGAGAAGAAAAAGTGGGCTCTTGTTGCATGGAACAAGCTGTGCATGTCAAAATCTAGGGGAGGGCTGAATCTCGTTGATCCAGAGGTTATCAACCGCACTTGTGGAGCCAAATTATGGTGGAGATGGATTGAAAACCCTACCCTACCTTGGGCCAAGCACTGGAAGGAAAAATATGTCCCAGATTGTGACACTCAGGACCTCATTAGACTACAGGAAACCCTGGACGGCTCACCTATATGGAATCATGCCAAGCAGAATAAAAATCTCGTCCAGGAGAATAGCTTTTGGGAAATTCGTAACGGGAGGTTGGCACTGTTCTGGGAGGATGCCTGGCAGCAGTTACCCAAACTCGACTCTCCTGAATTGCTAAATATAAAGCAAGCATATCAGGCTCAAGGCAAATACACTGTTAACCAATACTGGCAACAGCACAGCACTGACGACAATTGGAGGGATTGGATTAACTTCAACAGTGAGAACACAGAGGACAATAATCACACAGCTCAAATTTTCAATGATGGCATCCTAAAAAGAAAGATCAGGAAAACGGAAGAGGATGACAAACTCAGATGGGGTCTCAAAGGAAATGGAAATTTCTCACTGAAAGAAGCCAGGAATATTTTAGAAAAGAACGAACAGGGAGAGATCCTACCCTGGAGCAGCAAAGTTTGGGATAATCTTCTATGGCCCAAGATCAGAACTTTCCTTTGGCTCTTAATGAGAAATAAGACCCTAACTTGGGACAATCTTCGCAATAAAGGCTTTGTAGGACCTTCTCGGTGCCCCATGTGCCTTGAAGAACCAGAATCTTTGAACCATCTTTTCAACACCTGCGAATGGGCAACGCAATTATGGTGCTGGATGGAAGGGATCCTCAGCAGCTCGGACCGACAATTAGACTCAATTCACAATACTATTCTGAATTGGAGAACGAATTTTTCAGGCACACAAAGAGTTAACAGCATCTGGAAATCGGCTCCAGGATTTCTACTTTGGTCTATATGGAAGGAGCGTAACCAAAGGATTTTCCAAGACGAGTACAGGAACATCAATTTCTCAAAAGACAGCATCATAACCAACATCCAGCAATTAATTCAAACTAAATGCAGAACGAACAACAATGAAAAACCTACAGCTCTGGACTTACGAATTTTAAAAAGCTTCCGTCTAGAGGGATGTGGTTATCACTCTGTTCCGCCACACAACACCCCTCAACCCACCTTACACGAGTCCTGGCAATGTCCACCAGTTGGAGGGCTTAAATTGAATTTTGATGGAGCTTCGCGCGGCAACCCTGGCTTGGCTGGAATTGGAGGAGTTATACGTAATCAGAAGGGAGACTTTTTGCATATCTATTACAGAGCGCTTGGAGAAAGCACCAACAACGAAATGGAGTTTGCAGCCCTGGAACACGGCCTCAGAATCGCAAAATCCCGAAATCTCCACAATCTAATTGTGGAAGGGGACTCCTCGCTGGTCATTGCCACTGTGCAAAAATTACAAAGAGGAATCAGAGCTAACAAAGCCATCAAACACTGGAGATTAGCCAAAGTCACGGAGAGCATTGCTGAACTCTTGGGCGGCATGCAGGGTCTTGTTGTCCAGGTGATCTGACATCGAGCAAACAAGGTGGCGGATTACCTGGCGAACTGTGGAGTAGACAGTCAGGGAAGCGGATGGGACAGCTGTTGGGAGGAGGTGAACTATCCAAATCTGAAAGCCCGATGTACACAGCTGGCACAACACGACGTGAACACCAACGACCAAGCCTAACCGGTAATGGTCCTCTTCACCGGCTCCGTCAAACAGGAAACGGGAGCAATAAACAGGCACCCCATCACACCTACGGGAGGATTGGACAAAAGAAGCGGCGGCGTTCAGTACGGAGTAGATTCAAGTATGGGAACCATCAACAAAGATCATGCCACAAGGTTATCCGTAAGAACCGTTTGAGAAGAAAGGACAAGCACTCCGAGATCATAAGAAAGGCACTCAGGAATTCTCCTGCGCCTGCAGGAAAAGATTACAAGAATCGTGTGAACACCCTCAATATTAATTGCATTAGTAGCACGTCTCTCGCCCCTATGGAAAGCCATTCTCGGGAGCATACCAAGGCTCCAATCTATTTAAGAGGGAGATCGTTCAAGGATTTCACTACCTCTACCCTTAGCTCGGCCAGCATCAGTAGCAAGCAAACTCAAGAAAAGCGGTGCAGTTACAGGGCGCATAAGTTCAGTATGGAGGCATCCAGTTGTAGATGTGCGGGGGCTACCCAGGATCTGCGCAATGCGCAGAACATGTATGTCACTAGAGCCTCTACAAGAAGAAAATGGAAAATCGCTGAGTTAGAGGCTAAAGTCAAGCAAGAAGAAGAAACCAAGCAGGAGGGAAAGGTTGCAGGTGAGGTCGATTGGATCTGTGACCCGGGCACCCTAGCGAAACGAACAACCCAGTTCATGCGTACCAAGGCGGAAATTTGGAGGATGAAAACTCTCCTGGCGAAAGCCCTAGACATGAAGGATGCTGACAAGTAGAACACTGAGAAGGAGCAACCTCCCCTGAACGGTCATCCTGGTAATACATCCGCCAGCTAGGAGTATATGGATCGCAGAATCTCGGCCATCCAGGAAGGGGTGGAGATTGTTAAAAAGAAGCTCACCCTGCTCATCAGGTTGCTCAGGCAAACTATCAGCTCAGACCCTGTGGTGTAGGATCAGAAGATGAAGGAAGCCCAGAACTTCCATTCCATGCAAGATCTGCAAGACAAAATGGATAGGCATTTCCTCGATGTGGGTCTGGACATCACCAGCAGGCTGGGTGGTTTCCCGCGTCCGGACGGCTTCCCTTAGACCCCGGGCTCGCTTGGCTTAGTTTTGGCGTCTTCGGCTCTCCTCTGGTTGGTTATATGCCCTCTTGTGTCTTATGTCATTTTCTGGTCTATGGTAGTTATTATGTCCATAATCGTCCTCGGGTCTATATGCCGATTTTGGGCTTTTTGTCTCGGCCTTGTATTGGCTTCAGATTATAATGCCTTTTTGTCAGCTATCAATGATAAACCTGTGGTCTTAACTCTGCTGCCCTGCGTGGTGAGCTTTCTGGCTTTCTATCCTACTTGCCTATGGGCTTTTTGTTTCATGGCAGTTCGCCTCCTACGCCTCTGTTCGGTAAGGCTATAAGGTGCTATTTTGGTTACTGTCTGCCTTTGCAGACTCGATGTAAATATTTTATCCTTTTTTAATATAATTCTCTGACTTACAAAAAAAAAAATAGAGCCTCTTCCACATGCAGGCTTATATCAAATTCATTCTCTATGCTAGAGCCTCTTGCGGTAGGGGCACACACACTCTTTCTGTATGTATGTATGCGCTAGACATTAGCATTGAATTTCACCTACGCGTTAGGTAGTTCATCTAAGCTAATGCAAATGGGAAAATAAACCATTTTCATGAATCCTTCATTGAAACAGTTGTCTCTGGGTCTATCTTTTGCATCTTTGGGGCGAGTTTCTTGTTCTTGGTATTCCTTTGCATACTCATCAGCCTTTGAATCTTGCATTGAAGTTCACTCACCGGTGGAGGTAGTGGTCATTGCTTTGGGTAGCAATGTTGTCAATGGAGTTGAAAATTTCAATAGAGCTTTGAGCATGATGGGGAAAGCTGGTGTATATTTTACAAAGAATGCAAACTTATACCAGACCACACCTGCATATGTAACTGATCAACCTTGCTTCCTTAACTCTGCAATAAGGGCAATCACAAAACTTGGTTTGAATGCTTTCTTGCCATTTCTGAAAGGAATTAAAAAACGATTAGGCCTGCATATATAACTGATCAACCTTGCTTCCTTAACTTTGCAATGAGGGCAATCACAAAACTTGGTCCGCATGCTTTGTTGACACTTCTGAAAGGAATTAAAAATGGATTAGGCCGGATTGAGGGCATAAGGTATGGGCCTCAGCCTATTGATTTGGAAATTTTATTCTATGGCAAGCTCAAGGATTCATTGGATATCCCATCAGAATTTGTGGGAGTGACCGTTTATTCCTGCTCCACTTGTAGACCTTCTTAGATTGGTAGCTGATAACAACACTGTTGCCTATTGGCATGCCTTGTCGGAAAGAAATGGCAGCATGTTTGAGGCATGGGAGAAAGTTGGAGGGGAAGACCTTATGGGACGAGAGGGAATGAAGAGATTTTTTCCCATTGGAAATGAGTTATTGGATTGGTCGAGAAAAACTCATGTCATGAGTGTTTTAAATTTAACACCAGATAGTTTTAGTGATGGAGGATGGTACACGTCTGTAGAGAATGCAATTGATCAAGTTAGACAGATAATATCTGAAGGAGCGGATATGATTGAAATTGGAGCACAGTCAACCAGGCCAACAACATTAAGCATTTCAACAGACGAGGAATTGTCTTGGCTTTTGCCAGTTTTAGAAGCAGTTGTGTAGATTCCTGAAGCTAAAGGTAAAATCCCATCACTAGATATTTTCGATGCTAAAGTTGCATCTGAGACAGTAAGAAATGGAGCTCATGTTGTGAATGATATATCTGGAGGTCATTTGGATCCCAACATGTTTTCTACAGTTATCGATCTCGTTGTCCCTTATATCTTAATGCATATGAGGGGGGAACTGTCAACAATATAGAATGATGAAAATACAACCTATGGGGATGTATGTAAAGAAGTTGATAATGAGTTATGGTTACAGATAAAGAATGCAAAATCGTTTGGTATACCTGCATGGAGAATTATAAGAGACCCTGTTATTGGTTTCTCTAAGATGCTTGAGCAGAACTTGGAACTTGTTATGGGTCTATCACCTATTTGACAAGGACTTGTAGCCAACAGTGTGGCTGATTCTCATGGGCCTATTTTAATTAGACCCTCCCGAAAGAGTTCTTTGGGAAAAATATTACTACTCCCTACATTGGCAAGGAGAGCCAACATATTTGTCTTCAATCCTATTTCAAGAGGCTCTACATCTTTTTTGAAAATGCCAACCTTGCATGAACTCTAAACTACTAGTCCTGATCCGAAACCTGTTAATTTATCCAATTGCTTTGAAGTTGCACGACATTTTCATTCCATGAAAGGAGATGCATGTCAATCTTATGGCATCCAAAATGCTTCTACTAGCCTGTTTAACAATCCAGTTAGCTGTCTCCAGAGATAAACCCTTTCCAAAGATAAAAGCATTCAAGTCTTTGTTGGTTATAGTTTTGAAATTGTCATAGTTATGATTTAATTTTGTTTGAAATTGATACCATTGTGTCTCATATCACCATCTATTGCACATGATTAATGTTTAATCTGTTTTGAAAAGGCATTTTCAATATTGAGTTGTTTTGTCATTTTAGGATCGATGAAGGCCTTAAAATGTTTATTGAAATTGTCATGTGCTATCCTTTCCTTAAAGAACATATTTTCAACTCATCAATACTACTTGTCCAGAAGTGATGAATGAGGAAAGAATTTGGCAAAGTCCTAGTACCTTTGCACAAAATATCATTTAATTTGACATACATTGGAAGTCTAATTGATAGAATCTAGGGCAAGTTTCTAGATATGTTCCAAACTAGATTTTCTTTTGTTTAAGATTTGGTCTTTGGATGTTTAGTACTTGCCATTTTTAGTTATTGAATTACTCATATACTAAGTATTCAAGAGAAACTGGATAGCACTTGAATGGAAAGATTCAGTTAACTAGTCATAGCTGCATGTTTCGAGGCAAATTCAAAGGATATTTTGGGGATTCTAATTCATTTGAAATTGTGCATTGCTAAATATATTAATATTTGGAATTATTGTTGGTACTTTCCATTCTTATTTTTTGAACTTGTCATATCCTAAAAATTTAAGAGTGACTGGATACCGCTCATAGTTTTAAAAATTGGAATCGGGTTTTGAAAATGTTACCTATCTAACCAAGTTTTGAACTGGAACCTAAAGGGATTTTCTATCAGTTTTCAGTTGGGCCTATTTGACTGACTGATTTGGCCAGTTTCTAGTTTATACTAGACGATTTTTAAAACTATGATACTGCTTGAATATGAAAGTTTAGTGATCAGTCATAATTGCATGCTTGGAGGCATATTATGAGGGAATTTTTGGATTTTCAATGTGTCTCAAAGTGTGGATTTCTAAACATAATTTAATTTATTTCAAAACTCCACATGTTAAACTCTAAAAGGTTAATGTGATGAACAATGGGAATCTGCATTCTCAAATATTTCAAAATTTTGCTCATAAGTAGATTAAACATTTTGCTTGCAAAGCACTAAGCATTACTTTTAAAATATAGATATACTGTTAGACAATGCATTTCTATTATCATCATCTACTATTCATAACTAATCAGAGGGATATACACGCCATATGTATGAAGTTTGCTCCACTTATAGATATAAGACTGGAAGTGGAGCAAATTGCATACATATGGTGTGTATATCCCTCTGATTAGTTATGAACAGTAGATGATGATAATAGCAATGCATTGCCCCACACCATATATATAATTTGTGGAAGGATATTACCTAGGGGATGCTCCTAGATAATGAATTCTCTTGCTCACAAGTCATTGTTAAATATTTTCTCCAATTTTGGGATTGGTTTTGTAGGTTCTTATTTCTGATATGGTAGGTGGTGAAACATTCGATCCATCATTTTTTCGATATGCATATGGAGTTTTATAGGAGCACATTGTTGATGATGATGATGCATTTTGATCAAAGGATGTAAGCATTCAAGATCCAAGCCTCATCTACAAATTCTGACTATAGACACGTTAATGATTCTTGGAAAGACAAGAGAGAGCTATGTAATCTCTTCTCTTTGTTTTCAATAGTAGAAGAAGAGAGACTCGTCAAGGAGGCAGGGGAAGCCCTATATTGGATTTCACACCATAATAAAGACAATAGTCAACAAATGATGAACACTAGGCTAGGCCACAATCATTCAAATTTGATTGACTGGTGGCCTTAATGTTTTGTGTGGTTTTGGTGTTGCTTAGAAAGCCACGATATAAGAAGGAAATTAAGCAATCAAGAAAACCAGTGACAGAATCTGCGTCGATTGGCATATCACCATAATTACTTGTCAATGGAAAGCTTGTATCTCAAGCAATGAAACTGGGTTCACTTCGTCTTCTACAATACCACTCATTTGCTTTAGAGGAGATATAAGAAGCAACAAGCAACTTTGATGTGTTCTTATCGGTGAAGGCTCCAGGATTTATTGGAGTTTCAATTGAATATTATGAATTTTGGTCACAAAATCATCTTGTTTTCTTCAGAGTATCAGTTTTAGGCAACCTCTGTCCTTATATATTGCAAGTTATTTCAATAAGTAAAGTTGCCAGCATTCTAAGCAATACAAAGAACATAAAACAAGGAATGTCAAGTGCATGAGGAAATCATAATTTTTGGAGAAAGGAAAGATTTTTAATACAAAGATTCAGATTGATAGATTAAATTATGGATATTGCGGTCGTAGTGGTTGCGATGGCTTTGGCATCTAAAGTTATGGAAACTCGGGTGTTTTTTTACAAGATGATAGTAGAGTCTAATGAAAAACCTTTGTGGGTTGAAAGTGGACCATTATTCCCATCATCTTGAAGCATAGATAATTCAAATGAAGACTCAAATAGAAATGTGCATTTGAGATATAGAATTCCATCAGAAAATGGCATGTTATTGTACTTTGTAATAGAGGTTGATTGCTTTTAGAGCTCTCATAATTGCATCATCTTAAGTTGATAAACCATGGTCGACATCATGGTGATGTTGCAGGTATTGCTAATGTTGGGACCTTGCGATCATAGGTAACATGCATTGTGAGTACAATTGGAGAGTTGTATGAATTTGATGTGAAGTTAAGGCCATCATGGAAGAAACATATTTAGGGTAAACCATGAATGAAAAATATTTCTCTGGTACCATCTAGAGGTTGTACTTTGCATAGTTTGGTTAGAGAAAGTTCAAGGTCACTTTTCTCCTTAGCAAGGATGGTTTTTTGTTAGAGAGATAGTTATTCCAAAGAAAGTGGAAGTGGTTTATGCATATGACACCTAATGATGTTTCTTTTAGTGTGTTAGGCCTAATTTTATAAAAGAAACATTTGGTGTAAAGACATTCTCAATTATTTTGACCACCAAAACAAGGTCAGCATATGAGTACCAACTTACAAAATTATCAAGCGCGGCAAGAGAAGAAATATCAAAGAAATGGATAAATCATGGATATCCATAAGATGATAAAGTTGCAAGATCTATTCCCAAAGTGTTGCTTCAAGAGAGAAGGCCCTTATTTTTTCTTTGGAGATGGTCAACTAGGGGAGCTTCATTTGTCAGGTATTTTTGGGGAATACGTTGGTCTGTATATGCATAAAATTCTTTGAAGAAAAGCATTAGCTAGTTATGAATGGTCAATAATTGATGCACCTGAAAGTGAAGAAGGGAATGTTGGTTATTGCAAAGAAGCTCATGGACCCTCAATCTATATTTAAGGAGTTAGGATGCACTAGATCAAGATTATGCAACTGATTCTGGTAGTTTATCAAAAATAAGAAGAAGAAGAGGAAATAATTATCAGAACTCTAGTATTGGTCACAAAACACAAAATCATTATTTACAGTCTGAAATCAATGCAAAATTCCTAACAATTAACAATATTGGCACTCTTTTCTGCATTCATGCAATGCAGTGAGAATATGGATGTGAAGGAAATTTTGACATTGATTCTGAATTTGTTGTTCCACTGGATTTTTCCAAATGCGTGATTGTCTTTTTGAGTAATGGATTGATGGAAAGCTTAGGTTTATGGTGCATACATATGGCATGTATATCCCTCTGATTAGATATGAACAGTAGATGATGATAATAGAAATGCATTGCCCCACAACATATCTATAGTTTATGGAAGGATATTACCTAGGAGATGCTCCTAGATAATGCATTCTCTTGATCACGAATTTTGTAGGTTCTTAAATTTTCTGATATGGTAGGTGTTGAAACATTCGATCCATCACTTTTTGGGTATGCATATGGAGTTGTAGAGGAGCACATTGTTGATGATGATGCATTATGATCAAAGGAGGTAAGCGATCAAGAGTGGTTGGTAAAACTGGTTATGTTGTCTCCTAGGTATTGCATTCTCTTACCCTACAGTGAGTATTTCTCCAATTTCTGGATTGATTTTGTAGGTTCTTACACTTGCTAATATGGGATGGGGTGAAACATTTGATCCATCATTCCTTGGATATGGAGGTGAGGTCGAAGAGGAGCACATTGTTTTTTGATGTCATTTTGATCAATAGATCACATAGTTCCAGAGTAGTGAAATTGGTTAATGTTGTAATTTTTTATGGAAAGAACAATTATCTTCTTGGGTTGTGCATCATTACTAGTGTTGTGCTAAAAAGAGATTTTAAAAATAGTGATGACTATATTCAATCAGGTAGATTGGAATTTCCTAAGATCACTTGTCACATGCATGATAAATTAGGTTTCCATAATATTATGAGGTGTGCTAATGATTACATATTGGATGAGATGGAATGCTCTATGCACAATGCCTTTATCCACCGTGATAAGGATCACAATGGAATCTAACATAGGAATCTGAGCTTTTAAAGAGTTTTTCTTTATTGGGTTGATTAAATTATTATCTTCTTAAATATTGATTTGTTCTTTTATCTACAATTCTGTTATTTAGCCGATATTCTTTCTTTCTTGATACATAATTGTTGATGGTGGTGTTGTTGAAGCAAATTATGAGTGCATAGAGAACTTGGTAACCATATAGGTTCTAGGGGAATCTCTTTTGATCACACCAAGTTGAGTGTGTAGTCCTTGACTCTGAATGGTACTTTTGCAATTTTTTTGTTTTCTGATTCACAATCTCAATTTTGTTCAATATTTTTCTTCCTCTATTTTGTTTCTAAAATACAAATTTTTGTTGGGAATGATGCTTTCTTGATAGGTTGTTATTGGTGGTTCTGTTAAAGTAACTTGATCGCTATACTTGGGGAACTTGGAAACCACTTTAGATTCTAGGGAATCACTTGCTATTATAGAGTTTGAAGAATATCTTTTTATCATTTCAAAGGTGTGTGCATAACTACTTATTCTATAGAGTATTGGAATGTAGGTTCTTGCTACGAAAGATGCAAAAAATTCCTTTATTAATTCTTATTTTCAATGGCCATTTACATTTATGCCTTACGACGTTTCCTTTGCAACATCTGGTGCAAATGCTAGTAATAGTACATGGGAACACAATACAATAACATTATTAAAAACTAAAAATCTTTTATTTTTACAAACACTAATTCTAGATATAAAGGATGATGAGTTGAAAATTTTCATTGAGGGAAAGAAGGATAACTTATATAGGAGTCATAACAACGTACATATCCAAGGAAAATCACCTCAATACATGAAACATTTTCTATCCAATTGAAGTACGAAATACGTTCATGACTCTATTTGATAATATTGAAGAAGTTTATGTTATGTAAATTGATGAGTTTGTCTCTTAAAATTATCTTATCAAAGAGTTCAAGGTTATTTAGGTTGCATAAAGGAACTAATATAATTAAAATTGGATGCATGTTGATTAGATTTGGCCAAAAAGAATGGTCAACTTTTATAATTAATATTTTTGAATTTGAAGACACCCCTAAAATATATCATGTTCAACCGTTTTTGCTATTAGGGATCCCATAAATTAATATGACAATTGTTTTTCCTTTTTATCATTTATGTGGTTTAATAATTAGCTTCAAATTTCCTTATTAACGGAAACTTGAACTCAAGAAACAAGCATACTTGATGAAGGATGAAGGTAAATACTAATGGAAGTGTAAAGGGAGAGATTGAGTTGGAAATCAAGGGAACTAATGGTATTTCATTAGTTAGGTTGTTGAGAAGAAGCATGATGATATGGAATGATGAAGAAAAGTAGGAATCATAAGACTTATAATTATTGTAGAAATTAAGACATATGGTTAAATTTTTCTTGTAGAATACTAAAGATATAAAAGAGAAGTTCAGGAAGCCAAGAAAATGCATGCAGACGAGATGACTAACTAAACTATAACAATGAAATTTATAAATAACTTCTTACTTTCTAAGAATATTTATAGGTAAGGAGATATTTCTCCATAGATCTCTCTCTTATATTTTTCAGAAAGTGTGTGGAAAAGTGCAATGGATTCTCAAAATCTAAAACAAACACATTGCATTCATCGCATCAAAAAAGACAAGAGAAGCATACCCGAAACCCTCACATATCGCTAAGGTTTGCAGGCCTTATGAATAGCTCTAGAAATCCTTGTTTAGTCTGAAAATCTTGATCGAAGCTTCTTGATCCAATCCCCTATACACATGTACCACCCAAAAATATAATTTTTTCCCATCATGGAAGGTAGGTTATCATTTACTACCAATAATAAAAGCACATACATATATAAAATAACATCACATATAAGGGAGAGAATTCAAAAATAATTTCATAAATCAAAATAAAAAAGTATATTATGGATTGGTGCATTAATGAACACCTTCTCAATCCTTAGCATGATTGTTGGGCATCGAGTCCCCCATAGTCGGTTTTGGGTGCAGAACCTAGGTTTTGGCAAACAATATTGTAAGTCTCCGCGAATTGAGGGCATGAAGCGCGAAGTGTACAATTGAGTCATAGGGTTGTCTGCCCTAAAAATTGTATTGTAAACTAGTTTAAAGTCGGCCTACTCATGGTCCGAGGACCATGGGATTGTATAAATAGAGTGAGGCTCTAAGTTGTAAATGAAGTGGATGATAGAGAGAGTAGCGAAGGAATGGTTCGAGCATAGAGTAGGATTCTAAGTGTATTGGGTCGTAGTAGTAGGAAGAGGCTCCGCAGCTGAGTGCGCAGAGGGCTAGTAGATTGCGCAGCTACATGCACGGACCATTGCAGCTGAGTACGCAAGTCAATGTCAAGTTTATAAGGAAGATTGAAGGTTAAATAAAGAGAAGTTGATTCCTATTTCTGTGTAATTGTTGTGCATTATCTTCTTTATCCTTGTGTTTGTTTATGTATCGCGTGCACTAATATGGTTGTTGAATATGTTGTAATAACCATAAATATTACACACACAAGTTAAGTAATTGGTTAATTAGCAAGGAACTTGGGTATTATACAGGTCGCGCCCCGAGTAGGGCTGCATGGAAGCTGCACCTCAGGTTGTGAAGAGATCACAAGTGCGTGTAGTGACAGGTCATATCACGGACCTCCAAAAGCCCCTCATACATCCCAAGGGGGCAGAAACCTGGTTCTAGCACCATCAGATACTACTTTGGGTGAGACCTCAGTCTGTGCTCTTCGAACTGTTTCCGAAAGGGCCAATAGTATCAGGATTTTCTTGGCTAAATCACCTCTAAACCTGGGTCAAGCCCGTACAAGCCAACAGATGGTTCCATTGCCGGGATTGAAATCTGCATAAAGCATGTCTGATGTCGTACAAAATGGATTGGGTAATCCTGGATCTGGGTTCGAACGTGAATGTACTACCAAAGCTAACATGGGAACGCATGGGCAGGCCTGCGCTACAATGGTCCTTCAGTTACGAATGGCAAACCAACAGAAGGTTTTTCCCATGGGAAGATTGTAAGGGGTGAAAATCGATATTGAAGGCGTGAGTGCGCAGGAGGATTTTGAAGTGATAGACATTGTCGATGACAACAATCCCTATCCCATGCTACTAGGAATAGACTAGCTACCTGTATGAACAGAGCCATAAATATGAAGAAGCACAAAATGACCTTTGAGAAAAATTCACTACCCGTAGTAGCACCACTAGATCCAGCTTAAGGAGTGCGATACACTAAACTGATGTGTGATGATGATAGCAATGACGATCTCGATTGTATCTACAAGATAACTGCACAAGAAAAGGATTTGGGGAATTTGACTACAGATGGAAGGATTTCGTGGGAGCACGAAAACTCTTGCACTTCAGATTCAGATGAAGAGATAGAGCGATGGTAGAATCGGCTGCACGAAGTAACAACATTGAACTACAACATGATGATCAGGTCATTGTGTTGTGTAATAATAGAGGTGAGGGAGCTGCTGACATATGATGGATTGATAGCGGTGGATGACTTTTTGAGTAAATTCGAAAGTGCAGTACCAAAATAGCAGCGGTTCGATGCATTGAATTTGGCACTGATGCAACACCCACACGATGGTGGGGTACCCATCAAGGAAATTTTGAGGACTGGTGCAGATGCAGAAGGATGATGCGCCTATGTTTTGGAAAACCCAAGCTTCAAATGCAAGTCAGTCAACAGGGGCGGAACAACTTGTGCGCCCACCTTTCTCAATGGGCACAAACATATGTTTTAAAACCCGCATAAGTGCACATCAGCCCCAGACTAACAAATCAGAGCGAAGCACGGTATCAAGAAAGGCAATGCGTGCTACCAGTTTTCTACGATGAAGCCTTCGATAGGGTGTGCAGAATATTGAACAAGGTCACCAGGTGATTCAAAATGATTGGGAATTATGCTTGCCAGCAGTTTGATGGGCCTACCAGACAATGTATCAAACCCTAAATGTGGAGACACTTCCCAAGGAGTAGAACAGAATGGAGACGATACTTACTACAAAAAATACACAAAGGAATCCACACGTACTAGACCTTGTAGTAGTGACCATGTGCGACACTGAGAAGGAATAAATCACACATATACATGAGGTAAAACATATAAGGATTCACAAATCCATCTAGCAAGGAACCTTAGAGTTCGCGCATTCGAAAAGGACCAAGTACAATTGAGGAAGAAAACCATTTTGATGGACACTCAGGTCAAAAGGTTGGAAAACGAGTTCACGTAGGCATGTCTCGCCGATAAACCAAGGATGATAAGGCAAGATATAGGTGATCATACCATTGCGTTAGAAGAATGTCACTGCAAATTTATGACTCTGTTACGATGGCTACGAATGCACCTCACCAATCATAGTAACGAGACGACCATACTGCATACAGTAGAACACACAGCATCGGCCGTCGTGCAGACAATTGAGGAGTTTTCACGGGTTATGCTGGAAGGTGGGTTGAAGTCTCACATAGGTGGTGCGACCACCTGACTAGCAGTAGGGAGAACACTCTCAATTCTCCATATAGTTGAAAGAGAGCGCAGGACTCTAAAAATGTTTGTTTGGAACTACGTGGTGAAGGAGGTGCACACAGAGTTAGCATGGTACAAGGTTCACGCCCACACACGGGGGACTGCGCTACTACGTGGGTCAACCAGGAAGTAACCATTGGTGTCATTGTTCATGACGAGATGTTCAATTTAAGGCAAAAGGGAGCGGTCGATGGGAAATGAAGACACAAATTAAGAGCTAAGGATCCGATGCAGACTTGGATGAAGCTTCCTTTCATCGCAATTGATGACGCCATCTTCTTCGTGCTCTAATCATGGCTTCCCGAATGATGTGCCCCGGATCTGGGAGAAAGAGATACAACAGTAGCACAGAAGTAGAAGGATACAACCAAGTTGTGTGTCACGAAGTTGGCCCAGCAGAGGGACAACAAACAAGCAGCCACGGACGTAAGGGTTGCCCACGAAGTAGCATAGGCAACTGCAGAATAGGCAAAGTTCGCTGAAATAGTAGCGGCAACACAATCAATAGGGGCCACTACGATGCAGGAGGGAGGGGGCCAAAATGTGTCTACAGGACAAGGACTAGATACAGTAGAAGGCATGGACTTGAGAACGACATCCACCCAACTGAAATGGCCACATGCCACGGAACGGTCAGGTCCACAAAAAAAGGCCAAGGCTTTCAAACTGGACATCGAGCCAATTACATTGACCGAAGGTGACCTCTATGACATCAGCAACACAGTTTGTGAGGTCATCCGGGAAGTGCTCCAGGAAGCTATGATGTAGCAACAAAATGTGTTAGGGGCCTTAAGGGCGCAGCTACAGGAACTTCAGGTGTGGGCCCCTAAGGAAGGAACAATAGCCACCTACGTTGCCGCAAGAACATCAGCAATAACCAACACTATAGTGTTGTCGGAAGGAGCGCTAACATCAGAAAGCGAGGAGGACCACCTCATCCTAGTTGGCATCCCTCCTAAAAGTAGATTTGCTGAAAATTGAAAAAGTTAAGAAGAGAAAATGTGTCAAATGATAGGGAATGTATAGCAAAGAATGAAAAATGGTAATATGTGCCCATAATAATGTATATAAGAGTTTCTAATTATGGTCAAACTGTAGGTGCTTATGATGCCTTGATGAACTACCATGGGCAATGTCACTTGCCACCCCCCTAAATCCCAACCAACTAGTATGCTAGATAATGTATTTCACAATTTCCTATCCATGTTAAGTACTAATGTTCAACAAATTATCTAAGATATTGTATAAGAAGAATGGTGTAAAGAAGGAAAACTTCACGGGACAAAATGCATGTGCCCAAATATAACACATACTATGTCAACTATGTGATTGTTATAAAGAATGATGTTGCTACAAATTCATCCCATCATGAATATACCTCATGATATTCTTATAAAATAATATGAGTATTATTTTTCCATGGATGAGACTTGTACGCTCTAGCATTAGCAATGAGAGTTCACGCAATACAAAATAATGGAAGATTAGTTCCCTATGACATGGTAGTTTCACTCACTAGCTAGCCAAATGTATAGTATGATGCACCCTCGATGGCATGTGATTTGAATATGTAAGGCCTTATAAATTAGATCCTAAATAAATATTCAGAGAGTATGCAAAATAGTCTTTAAGATCTTTGCGGAAAGAGGTGTTAGATAACATAGTAGGACTAGAAGAATGCTTTGAGGTAGACATATGATTAGAGGAATTTGAGTCTAAAATTGATTTATTAGATGATGAAGTAGTGCCATTCAAAGCAAAATCCATGTAGTTATCATCTCATGGCTTGTCTTTAGTCTTTTTCTTAACATTGTTTGGATTGTAGTCATCTAGACTACGCTATTGAAGTGCTCCAACCATTATATCGATAATACCCTCTAGATGGAAACCCATGTGACAATAGATACACTTTTTTTGGTCTTTCTTAGATTTTTCTCTTCAGGGAATCTTAGTCTCCTTACTAGATGCATTCTCCATTATACCATAAAAATACAATGTTTTCTACTTTCCTTTCTTGTTATCATCCTTCACAGTAAGCCCATAGTGTGTGGAAGGGTTAAGAGTTCCATTGTGTATTAGATTGCTGGAGATGGAATAAAGGAGTGTTGAAAATGTAATTTCAACGCAGCATTTAATACGCCCAAAACCACCAAAGTAAAACCACAAACCCGCGGTAAGTTTCTCGGGACCGCTTTTGCGTGAAGTGGTTTTCGTACATAGGCGACCCGAGAAAATATAGTGTTGACGCGTGGCAGAGGCATGACATCACCCTCTGATAGTTTCTCGGAAGGTAAATGTCGATTAAAAGGCTCTTCCGATATTCTCCTCCTTCGTCCG
>APFE030370605.1:239992-266049 GCA_000404065.3 Pinus taeda
CATTGGATCAGAAAAGCTTTGAATTTTTGAGGAAGTGTCTGGGTATGACCGAATGCCCAGTAGTTGAAATTAAAGGGGAGTGTTGAATATGTAATTTCAACACAACATTTAATACGCTCAAAACCACCAAAGTAAAACCACAAACCCACGGTAAGTTTCCCGGGACCGTTTTTGCGTGAAATGGTTTTCGTACATAGGTGCTCTGAGAAAATATAGTGTTGACGCGTGGCAGAGGCGTGACATCACCCTCTGGCAGTTTCTCGGAAGGTAAATGTCGGTTAAAAATGCTCTTCCGATATCTCTGTCCTTCGTCCGATCTACTCCATAGCTCTCCACCGTTGATTGTTCAAAGCTGCATACGAGGCTGCAATAAATGTTACATGGAGTAAAGTTCGGTTAAAAAAGGCCTTCCGATATTCACCTCAGCCGTTAGATTCCAGGAGGGCAAATCAACGGTTGACTGGCATCACAAACCTGCATCAAATAAATATTGAGTGGAGTAAAATAAACTTTGGTTGACCGCGAGTTTTAATATTAATGCATTTAATGAATTTGTCATAGTTGCAGGTAAAAGATTTTAATTTTAATGTTACGGAGGTATGGCGAATTTACAATAGGTATGGGCAATGTCATATAGTTTTTAATTATTCACGTGTGTAAGTTTGGTTTTACTGAACAAGTAAAACACATATTGTTTTTTTTGTTGAATTGTATTTTTTGGAGGAGAACGCAGTGCGAGTAAGAAAACCAGGGGAAGCATGTATCAGTAAAAAACCATGAAATCTTTCACACAGCAGTGAAAAGGGTAATGTAAGTTTTGGTGAATACGTAACTTTCACACAGCAGTGTGTTGATCTTTTTATTTCTTTACATCAGTAAATCTTTGAAAGTTTTGTTTTCACACAGCAGTGAATGTAAAAGAAATTTTTACACACAGTGGTGTAAAATTTGAAAATGAGACAGAGTAATTTCTTTTGAAATGTTTTGGTGAATCCTTCTGAGTGAAAGAGGAAAGAGGATGAATATGTATCAGTGATTTTGTTTTAATGAATAGAAATCTTTTTATGGTGGTGCAATACTCTGTTCTCAGTAAAAAAAAATTAAAAGCTTCCCTGTGCAAAAAGATCGTGGAGTAAAGGAAACATAGCATTGACTATGTGTGCTTGAATTGTTTGTTTTTGGGATTTAAGGAAACAGAGCATTGCCTATGTGTGCTTGAATTGTTTGTTTTTGGGATTTTGCTAGAAAAATCCCCAACAAGGAGATATTGGTTCGTGGAACCGTGTATAGGTGACATGTAGTCATTGAATGAGGGGAAAATGATGAAATACAGCAGTTGAAAGTGATTAAGGAAACACGTAATTTACCATCAATACCAATATTACCCCAGTGATCATAACTACTACTTAATTTTAGAGGATTCAACTTGGTCTATAGAATGCTAAACAGGTTTCTTGACACACCTGTATAAATTCTGGAGTGATTAGAACCACTCAACAACAAATTAACAATTAAATACCTTATTTACGAAACGAACCCCTGTTTCTGTGGCTTAAATCTATATTAAGCAAGCAAATAAGTTATGATAATTAGCATCAATGCAAACGCTGTGGAAATTAATAAAACAATTAGGAAAAAAATAAAAAAAAATGAAGTTGGTTGAGGGAATTCCGGTTCGAGAGAGTGCAATTCATGGTGTATATAAAGGAGTGGGGCTTCAATCCCAAATCAAGAGCTCTGTTGAAACTGGGCTTTCGAGTGCCCGTCGTGGTGAATAGGCAGTCGACTGCTTTTTCGCTGAAAAGGCACTCGATTGCATTTTTTCTTTTTTTTTTTTTAAATCGGAACTCTCGATTGCGTTTACTTTAATAAAGATGAGGCTTCTTCTCCTTATATTAGCTGTGAGTTTCACAGGCTCTTCTGTGTTGCCAGGAGCGAGTTCAATACGCACCCCTAGTTTAGCTAATTCCGGTGGTACTACGCTCAACGTTCAGCAGTATGGTGCAAAAGGTGACGGCATCACAGACAATAGCAAGGTGAGAATTAGTTGAGTGAGTTAAATGAATGAATGAAGTGATGAAATGAATAATGAATGACATGGCCGGTTATGGGTTTATGTTTGAGAATTTGATCATCATGTGTGCTCTATATCCAGGCTTTTCTGGCAGCTTGGAATGCGGCCTGTTCTTCTACTCAACCGTCTACCATCAATATACCAAACGGAAAATATGTGCTTGGTCCAGTTTCGTTTACAGGACCTTGTAAGAATGCTGGCATAACTGTGCAGGTAATTAGCTGGAGCTAACATTACAATATATCTATTCCCGAAGGTAATTGGTATGAAGATGTTGTGATAGAATATTTAATTGGTTTTGAGCGACAAGAAATTTTGTTTTTTGGAATGCAGGTAATTGGGGATCTCATTGCACCAACGGACAATAGTGTGTGGAAAGGTGACAGCAACTTGTACTGGTTAGAATTCACGAATGTAGATGGTCTAACCATCAGCGGCGGGGGGAGTTTGGATGGAAATGGAGCCTCGTGGTGGAACAACGTGTGTAGTAAGAATCAACAGGTAGCTGCAAAAAATGTTATTCGTTTATATATTTTTCGTGATTTGGAAAGAGCATAGAATCACACTACTGTATCCCCATTCTGACTGAAATACGTTACGTTGTGTGGCGCTGGCGGCGGCGGTGGTGTGCAGTGCAAACCAGGGCCTGCGGTATTGCCTCCAGCCATTTTTATATAACATATATCATGTCTATAAAGAATTTGAGTGTTTAGCAGGAATGAATAAGAAGCAGTTACGTACGTACGTGATGTTGATTGATAAAATGATAATTAATGTGCAGACATTACGATTGGCGGGAAATAAGAATGTGGTGTTGAGAGGCTTTAGTTCCATTAACAGCAGGCAGTTCCACATCTCCCTTGATTCATGTGACAACGTGCTGGCAGAAGGATTGACTATCCAGGCCCCCGGTGACAGCCCCAACACCGATGGGATTCACGTTGCTTCTTCTAACGTCCATATTCGAAATGTCCACATCGGAACAGGTGGATCATATAATTTCCCATCACCATACCATACCATTTCTAAAGTAGTGACGTTGGAGCTGGAATGTCAACTAATATAAGAGTATCAAAGATAAAGATTTGCTGATATTATTATTATTATAATTGAAGATTACCTTTGGGTGCGGTGGTGTGCAGGAGATGATTGCATCGGTATTTTGGAAGGTACTTCCAATCTTCTGGTTGAACAGGTTACTTGTGGACCCGGCCATGGAATCAGGTAAATTAAATTAAATCAGTGGATAAATAAATTTTCAATATCGCAGCAAGCACTTATAACTGGAAAGTTGAGCATGGATTTTGTACATATATGCAGCGTTGGAAGCCTTGGCAAATATCCATCTGCGAATGGAGTGACGAACGTGACTGTGGACGGAGCTCAATTGAGCGGGACTCAGAATGGAGTTAGGATCAAAACATGGCCAGGAGGCAAGGGCTTCGCTAAAGGCTTAACATTTAAGAACATAGTACTCAGCAACGTACAGAATCCAATAATCATTGACCAGTATTACTGTCCACATTGCTCTGGCCAGGTCATAACTCATTCTCAACAATTTTAATATTTCTATTTCTTTGCATACATACATACATACATATTGAAGTGAGCGCTGAGTTTTGTAATTGACATTAATGGTATTTATATTGCCTTCGCGGTGTAGGAATCCGTTACCAACGTGCAGCTCAGCAACGTGGTGTACCAGAATATAAGTGGAACCTCAGCAACTGAGGAAGCCATTAATTTGGCATGCAGTAAGAGCGTGCCATGTGAAGGTGTCCAACTACAAGCAGTGAATTTGAATTATGCAAATAGTGGAGCTCAAAATAGTGGAGCTCAAGCTGTGTGTAAGAATGCCAAAGGGATTAGCGTTAATTCCGTAAACCCCCCCGTATCTTGCTAAAACTAGAATTCAATTCTGATCTACTTTTCTAATTAGTAAGCGATCCTCCAAATGCCAGCTCCAATATACATGCATGATGCTGGTTTTCTTGTGTTACGGAGCTTCCGACGTATCCTACTGTATTGAACGTTTGGGAATTCTTATTCTTTTGCCCAACGAGTTGCACTAATGAATGAAACAGCTGCCAATAGGCCTCGCTTATTTATTTATTTGAATAATTGCCTTTCACCATTTTATTTTGGCATATTGTCCTTTACATTATTTATTCAAAGGATTCGCCTTTCATCATTTTCGCATGTTATTTTATATTAGCCAAGAATGATCACATGTGCAACGTAAACGTAAAAATGGCTAGCCGCAGGAATGTTATTAACATAACATGCTAGTTTAATATTTATAAATAATAAATACTAATATCGTTTCATACCAAGTCTCAATATCATCGTAAGCAAAAAGAAATTATAACTAGCATTTACACTAAATGTTCCAAAGGAAAGGTCGTAAGACATAAATTGAAGAACGCAAATACAACAAAAAAATACTTTCTTAAAGAATAAAAATAATTGTAATGAATTTATTATTAGATATTCATATATATTGCACTATTATTAGATATTCATATATATTGCACTATATATTAGTCCCACTAATTGTTTCCCTTTCTTAATGTAACCTTTCACCACTATGGTGACTATAATATCAATGACAATATGTGTCTTAACCAAAAACCATTATGAAAGTCAAAATACTTATATGTCCCATATCCCATATAAACCATAATATACTTTGATCACTCTTGGAGAATTGCAAACCCTTCCAAAATGCAACTTTTAACCACTATTACCATTAAGAAAAAATGGAATTTATTACCTTATAATCCTTAAGGGAAGAACTCTATTATTAAGTAAACCATAGTGCAATATGATTTTTAACACAATGAATCCTAAAAATTATGACCCCTAGTACACTCTCATCATAAACACATTGTAACTCCTAAAATGTTACAAGAACATAAACTTTAATACCTAACACGTGAACTATAACATTAAAACTATAATCTATATGTACTTAAATTGTCTTAACATAGTGAAGGTAAAGAAGAATCAAGTGTATGCTTTCACAACCTTAATTGTATGCATTTAAAATTTTAGAGATTAGTAAGTCCTTTTCTAATTTAACCCTAGATGCAATAACATTAAGGAACAAATATAAGTATGCCTAGCTCGAGAAAAAGGTAACAACATCTACTAGGGTATGTCACATCTAATTTTTATTCCTTACAAACCACCTAGATCGAGAAAAAGGCTAAGGCTAAGATCGTCTTATAGTGATTCGAAAGATTTCAAGATTGGTTGGTATTCAAACATGACAATTAATTAAACAATTTGAAAGATTTCAAGATTGATTGGTATCCAAAACATAATAACTTAATTAATTAAACAAAACGTGGGTACATAAATCCCAAGCATTAAGAAATCATTGATTGGTATCCAAACACGATAACTTATTAATTAAACAATTTGAAAGATTTCAATACTGATTGGTATCCAAAACATAATAACTTAATTAATTAAATAAAACGTGGGTATAGAAATCCCAAGCGTTAAGAAATCTGGCTGACAACCCTCCTGAGGGTACTAATAAACATGAGTTGCATTTGAGCCCTGAAATTCTGCAAAATAAAAAATTCC
Source organism: Pinus taeda (assembly GCA_000404065.3). Classification (NCBI taxonomy): domain Eukaryota; kingdom Viridiplantae; phylum Streptophyta; class Pinopsida; order Pinales; family Pinaceae; genus Pinus; species Pinus taeda. Next base: position 245,661 of record APFE030370605.1, read on the forward strand.
CAGACTTTTATATCAGAGTTAGAGAAAGAAGAACAACCCACTAGCATGAACCCTCCACTCTGCCCTGAGGGCTAAGCCGAACAATAAACCCAAACACACAACCCCTAGCAATGGATGTCACAAGAGTTAAAAAGTACACGTCATTTTTCAAACCAAGCACGTTATTGCATCCCTCTTCCCTAACAATGCATTGCTTGATGGAATCAATTGTATTCAAAAGGGCTGCCTGATAGCCCTCTTCCGATACAAAAAATTGATTCCCATACATGGACTGCAGCTCACCGAAGAATTGATGAGGAAGCCTAGAACCCACTGTTAATCCTGTGCCGAAATTCAAGATGTTTGGGGAAGAGATGCCCTCTACTATAATCACAGTCCTGTCATTAGGGCGCCATAGGTCCCTGCAGGATTTATCTGAAGGAGATGGGGATGTTCCAAACCTTGTAAGGATTCTCATTTTCCACTCTGACTTATCTTCCAAAGCCTACAACTCTTGTGAAATCTTCACTGCTTGGGCTGGAGATAAGACCCTGGCTATGTCAATAACATTGGTGAAGTTGTTGGGTAGCTGAAGATCTGGGACTTTTATTGCTTCTGGCTCTTTTGAGGCCATGTTGGATTGAAAGTTTGAGCTCATGATTTGGGTAATTGCTAAAGATGGTGTCAATTGCACTTGTTGAATCAGAAAGGTGAACAAGAGCATGGATGCCATTGACAGAGTTTGCTTACCCACATCCTTGAGAATCTTGTTTTTGTGCTGTGCATATATCAACGGAGAAATACCCAGTTTTTTGAAGGTGATCTGAAAGGGGTTGAAGTTGTCGGTTATTGAATCGAGTGTACATTGACTGAGAGAGTATGAGTTTTTTATGCGATTGAAGGTGGGCTTGTAATTGAAAATGGAGAGGAAAGAGAATGACTTGAAAGAGATAATGTAGTAGGGACTGAGTGGCATTTTAAATGGGGGTGGAGAAAGACTCAGAATGCTCTTGATGGTTGCTTGCTAAGGCTTTAGCTTGAGTTTCCATAAGATACTGGAGATGGGTCTAATCACGAAAGACCAAATGCACCAGAAATCTGAGCCACCTGATTCCGCCTGTAAGGCTAGGCACACACCAGAATGAGGATACGTGGACTAAGAAACTACGACATTCAGTCACAACAGGCACCGAGATATGCATAACACTCCTAATTAAATGTACGAGGGAAAGCATTATCATTGTAGTGACCATCAACGGTGCCCTGAAATACCCACTGATAAACCAAGTGAACTGGTTGAGGTCACAGAGCCACAACCAGTTGAGGCTTACACCCTGGCTACAAGTAGCATAAATGAAAAAAAGTAAATAGGGGAGTTATTTTTTTGAGACAAGGGTTAATAATCCATACCTATAGATACATAACACACTTGAAGAGAAGTTTCTCTTGGTTCCATTGGTATAGTTTGGTGAATTCCATTCCACTGTGGATACCCTAAATAGCCGCAGAAAAATATTTGCATGAGAACCAAACACATTCCTTTGAGGAACAAAAAACAACGATAACAAGTAATTGAGGGAAAAATGATAAATGCAGACCTGAGAGTTTTCACCATGATGGTAATGGAATCCATTGTTCTCTTGTCCCACGAATACTTGAACCAGCTCGACGACACCAGCACACATCCTCTGGCACATCCAAACCCATGAAAATTAGATGAGACAGTAATGTCCACACCACGGGAATGTAAAATGAAGTAGTAAACACAAGAATGACATACCTATAAGCTATAGGGGAAGGCCTCATTGCCATACATTCAAAAAATTCGTGAGTGAGTCTGGAGTAACCACATCCTGAAATAAAAAAAAAATATAATGCCTGCAATAAAAGGTTTATTTTACACAAATCAAAACGAAATTTATTCTCTGCTGAATGTAACTAAAAGTAGAATAACAAAATAACAGGGCTGCTGAGCACAGAGAATGTTAGACTTGGGAACCTTACAGCTAATTACAGTCACTACAGAGCATGGTGGATATGTGAAGGAGACCCATTAATCGATGCAGTCCTGCATGATCACTATCAGTGTTATATCTCCATTTCCTTCGATGCAAACAATGGATTAATAGTCCCATATAAGAGAGACAGGTTCAGATATGCCACAAGGGCAACCCTTAACATAAGGCTACATTGAAAAAAATTATAAGCAGCCATTGCAACCCTCTTGAGGATACTAATAAACATGAGTTGCATTTGGGCCCTGAACTTTTGCGAAATAAAAAATTCCCAGACTTTTATATCAGAGTTAAATCATTTTTTCTCAATAGGTGATTTTCCAAAGATGGGTGTCAGTTAAAAAGTAGCAACTACTCCTCAAAACCCTAAGTTGTTCTTTACCAAAGTCTCCCAATCCGAAGTTCTCCGCACAATTAGAAGTATCCCAAACGAAGCAAATAACAATAGCCACAAAGGAGAAAGAAGAACAACCCACTGCCATGAACCCTCCACTCTACCCTTAGGGCTAAGCTAGGCAACAAACCCAAACACACAACCCCCAACAACGGATGTCGCAAGAATTAAAAAGTATAGGACATCTGTCAAACCAGGTACGTTATTGCATCCCTCTTCCCTAACAGTGCATTGCTTGATGGCATCAACTGTATTCAAAAGGGCTGCTTGATAACCCTCTTCCGATACAAAAAACTGATTCCCATACCTGGACTGCAGCTCACCGAAGGATTGACGAGGAAGCCTAGAAATACCTAAGCCTATTCTCTGTTGTATTTTTCCTTTGTGTTGTTTTTTTGTAGATTTGTTCCTTGTCATACTCTTTCCCCTCCCTTCTCCCTCATTCTATTGCAGGTTATCCATCAAAGACTTAAAAGAATTATTCCTCATGTGGCGTATGCTTTATGTTTTGTCACAAAATTTGAAGCTGGCAAAGAAGGTGGGACCACTAAATTTATATGCAATCATGGATGTAATGAGGGAAAATCTTGCACTACATTATATACCATGGGAGGAGGCATCTCCATGGGATATGGTTGGATTTAAAACCCTCGGAATCAATACCAAAGGAAGTTAGAGCAAAATACATTTGGGAAGATGATGAAGCACAAAGAAAGCATGGTAATAAGAAACAAAAGGTTCAATTCAGTGCCAGATCTAGATTGTTCAGCCAATATCCTAGTGCAAGTTGTTCCACAACCATGCTTAGAGGGCATGGGACAATGGTAGATTTCCTTAACAATGGTGCTAGGGGTGAGATGAATGTGAAAGTAGTGAGGTTTCTCTATTCATGTGGTATACCATTCAAATTTCAATGTTCTTCACTCCCCCTATTAAAATGAGATTCTTATTGCCATCAACAATGCCCCTTAAGGTTACATGAGCCCCAGGTACGAGAAAGCCAAAACCAAGTTACTTAGCAAGGAAAAATCCAAAATCCAGAGAGCTCTAAGACAATGTACAAATGCTTGAAGAGAATATGGATTATCCATTGTATCTGCTCATTGGACAAATGTTCAAATCATGCCATCAATAAATCATAAATGTTCTTATTGTGTCCATTCATAATGTGGTCTTCCTTGCAGCCCATGATTCAACATTTGGTGAGACTATTGCTAATATTCCGTAGCTCTTACCGAAAACCATTACAAAAATTGGGTTGTGTAATGTCATTCAATTAATTATTGATGATGCACCTAATTGTCATACAGTAGGAGCAATCACGAGATGCACCTAATTGCAAGGCAGCAGAAGCAATCATTGAGTAAGTAAATCCTCACCTTTTTGTTCTAGATTTTGGTGCATACAGTGAGCCTTTGATGCATGATATTATTAAGTTGAATCCTAGCAAATGATGAATGAATACCTTGTACAAAAGAGGGAAAAAAATTAAAATTCGTCCCCACTGATGAAGCCAATTAATACATTTTCCACACTCATTCTAAGTTGGAGCTACTTAAGCTTGCAAGGACCAAATTTGTCACATATTACCTCAATATCAACATAAACAACGTCTTTTAGACTTATTATTTGAAAATTGCTATTTTTATTGAGTTGCAGCATCGTCCTAGGTTCTAGACTCTATGTTTTTTTATATTTATATGTTTTCAAGTAAAACTATGACATCCCAGTTTCATGTCTTCTAGAAATATAGGGTACCTTCCAGCCTTCCCCGAAATGCGTCCTGTCATCTCCCTGTCCCCGCGACACTAAAATTAGATGCAATATAGCGAAAGACAAATTGAATTAGTTTTGGCACAACTCAACTTTTGTCATGTATCTGACGCCCAAGAAAACATCTGCAAGTGAAACCCTTAGTGAGAATGTTGTATATATTTCCAGCCCTAATGACTAATTTCGATTTTGGAAACCTTCTTTATTGCTTTTAAAAACTAAAAAACCATGGGTTTTTAAATTTACTAGTTCCTTAGGTTGACTTACCAAAGTCACAGGAAACAAGGAAAAGGGAAAAAAAAAGATGCTGATGAGCATATGTACACAACTCTTACACCTCTAACCAAAAAATAATTTGAGCTTTTTGCATTTTAGTTTTTTCTTATATCACAATGTCAATATGCAAAACAAAATAAAATGCACAGCCATAATTTTAAGAGAATACAAACTCATTCTCATCTGCAAATTTAGGATATATACCTTGTCACTAATTACATCTTGTATAACTACCATATCTGTAGAGATAGAACTGATAATTTCTCCAGTGCTGGTCTTTGTGTCAAAAAAAGCAACATCTTGGCTCAAAACAGATTTTAAATATTGCATTCTCATGCGAGCTGATTGTCGCTCCCCTGTTTGCATCCAACATGAGACCTCTGCATAAATCCATACAAACATCTTATTTTCAGCTATTCAACATTGTATATTGTTTGCTAGAAGGAAAATGATACAAAATATCAACTACTTTAGAAGGTATAGGCCATGCGTTCAGTTGATGTATTTATTTTAAATTATAAAACCAAAAATATAAATAAAAAATTGAAGTGAACTTTAACTAAGTACGCGTATGAAAACCCCTTGTCTAATATTCTCTTTTTACTTGAAAAATATTCAAACTAATAATAACACACCAGACCATGACAAAGAAAAGTTGTGAATTGGATTGGAACATACCAAACCATCCCAATACCATGATGAAAAGTCCCAAATAGAAGAACTCGAGAGCATGCTGCAAAAGTTGCTAGACAAATTAATACTGTATGCTCAAACTTTAGTTCAGAATAAGTGCAATTCTAAACTGTCTTTTTCTCTTGTTTACTTGGAAAGGACTGAAATTGGTCTAGGCATAGAACAGCTGAAAAATTCAACATAACAAAAGTCTCAACCATACAAGAAGGTTACAAGCATGTTATATAAGGAAATATTATGTTCACTATTAAATAAGAAATTATTTATTGAGAAGGAGAGACTACTAAAAATGAACAATTTTACAATATCCTGCTTTCTTGACACTAGAATACTATTTTTTTCTGATTAATTTTAAGTGTGGCATAATATATATTTCCTGTGCTAAAAGCTAGTTAAGGTTGTTTGTGAACATTCTCGTGAGATTTCCAATGAAGTGTCATTATCATATCCACATTTGAGGCATCAATGTGACAATGACTTCTACCTCAAATAAACTGAAAGGAATTCGCATGGAAAGAACAATTTAGAATGCAGAAATTGGAGTATCAAACTTATAGACCCTATCTTCCCTTCATAAGCCTACAACTACATTTTAAAAAGTTAAAATGAAGTAAATTTATTATGAACTATCAACGTATAACTTTGTAAATATACATTTCTACAAGCTATGAAAATGGCAATAAAAAATATGAGTCCTAGATGATTTTAGTATTCTAGCAGCAAATTATTCTAGCCAAGAAGACATAACACTGGTGTATTGGTTGGCTTCTATAGCCTAGATATGTGTTAAAATGTCAAGTTTGAGTCCATGACTCCATACCTTTTTCACCTATCATCATCAAAAACTGATACCTACATAATACCAACAAAATTGCAGCACAACATTATCATCACTAACATAGCATAACTTTACTTTCCCTTCAAACTTCTTATCATGGATATTATGCCCATAGTATCTCTTGAAGGTGGAAAGCTTGATTTTTTCCTTAATCATCTGTTTGTTAATCATAGATTTTGTACATTCGATAGAGTGTTTGAGAATGGTGATTACAACTAATCACTCAGAAAGCTGGAGATGTGCACCGAATTGCTCAATAGTAACCACATCCTGAAATAAAAAAACAATATAATGCCTGCAATAAAAGGTTTATTTTACAGAAATCAAAACAAAATTTGTTCTCCCCTGAATGTAACTAAAAGCAGAATAACAAAATAACAGGGCTGCTGAGCACAAAGAATGTCAGAATTGGGAACCCTACAGCTAATTACAGTCACAAAGAACATGGTGGATATGTGAAGGAGATCCATTAATCAATGTAGTCCTGCATGATCACTCTCAGTGTTATATCTCCATTTCCTTCGATGCAAACAGAGGATTAATAGTCCCATATAAGAGAGACGGGTTCAGATATGCCACAAGAACAACCCTTAACATAAGGCTACATTGAAAAAAATTATAAGCAGCCATTGCAACCCTCTTGAGGATACTAATAAACATGAGTTGCATTTGGGCCCTATAATTCTGCAAAATAAAAAATTCCCAGACTTTTATATCAAAGTTAAATCTTTTTTTCTCAATAGGTGAATTTCCAAAGATGGGTGTGAGTTAAAAAGCAGCAACTGCTCCTCAAAACCCTAACTTGTTCTTTACCAAAGGCTCCCAATCCGAAGTTCTCCGGACAATTCGAAGTATCCCAAATGAAGCAATTAACAATAGCCACAGAGAAGAAAGAAGAACAACCCACTACCATGAACCCTTTGGGCTAAGTCGGGCAGCAAATCCAAACACACAACCCCCAACAATGGATGTCACAAGAGTTAAAAAGTATAGGACATCTATCAAACCAGGAACGTTATTGCATCCCTCTTCCCTAACAGTGCATTGCTTGATGGCATCAATTGTATTCAAAAGGGCTACCTAATAGCCCTCTTCCAATACAAAAAATTGATTCCCATACCTGGACTGCAGCTCACCTAAGGATGGATGAGGAAGCCTGGAAAGACCTAAGCCCATTCTCTGTTGTATTTTTCCTTTGTGTTGTTTGTTTTTATATTTGTTCCTTCTCATAATCTTTCCCCTCCCTTCTTCGTCATTCTGTTGTAGGTTATCCATCAAAGACTTGAAAAAAGTATTCCTCATGTGGCATATGATTTATGTTTTGTCACAAAATGTAAAGCTGGCAAAGAAGGTGGGACCACTAAATTTATATGCAATCATGGATGTAATGAGGGAAAATCTTGCACTGCTTTATATACCATGGGAGGAGGCATCTCCATGGGATATGGTTGGTTTTAAAACCCTCGGTATCAGTGCCAAAGGAAGTTAGAGCAAAATACATTTGGGAAGATGAAGAAGCACAGAGAAAGCATGGTAATAAGAAGTACAAAGAAAGAATGGTAATAAGAAACAAAAGGTTCAATCTAGTGCGAGATCTAGATTGTTCAGCCAATATCCTAGTGCAAGTTGTTCCACAACCATGCTTAGAGGGCATGGGACAATAGTAGATTTCCTTAATAATGGTGCTAGGGGTGAGATGAATGTGAAAGCTGTGAGGTTTCTCTATTCATGTGGTATACCATTCAAATTTCAATGTTCTTCACTCCCCCTATTGAAATGAGATTCTTATTGCCATCAACAATGCCCCTTAAGGTTACATGAGCCCCAGGTATGAGAAAGCCAAAACCAAGTCACTTAGCAAGGAAAAATCCAAAATCTAGAGAGCTCTAAGACAATGTACAAATGCTTGAAGAGAATATGGATTACCCATTGTATCTGCTCATTGGACAAATGTTGAAGTCATGTCATCGATAAATCATAAATGTTCTTATTATGTCCATTCATAATGTGGTTTTCCTTGTAGCCCATGATTCAACATTTGGTGAGACTATTGCTAATATTCCGTAGATCTTAACGAAAACCATTACAAAAATTGGGTTGTGTAATGTCATTCAATTAATTATTGATGATGTACCTAATTGTCATACAGCAGGAGCAATCACCAGATGCACCTAATTGCAAGGCAACGGAAGCAATCATTGAGTAGGTAAATCCTCACATTTTTGTTCTAGGTTTTGGTGCATACAATGAGCCTTTGATGCATGATATTATTAGGTTGAATCCTAGAAAATGATGAATGAATATCTTGTACAAAAGAGGGAAAAATTAAAATTCATCCCCACTGATGAAGCCAATTAATACATTTTCCACACTCATTCTAAGTTGGAGCTACTTAAGCTTGCAAGGACCAAATTTGTTATATATTACCTCAATATCGACATAAACAAATTCTTTTAGACTTATTATTTTAAAATTGCTATTTTTATTGAGTTGTATCATTGTCCTAGGTTCTAGAATCTATGTCTTTTTATTTTTATATGTTTTCAAGGAAAACTATGCCATCCGAGTTGCATGTCGTCTAGAAATATGGGGTACCTTCCAGCCTTCCCCGAAATCTGTCCTGTCATCTCCCTGTCCCCACGACACTAAAATTAGATGCAATATAGCGAAAGACAAATTGAATTAGTTTTGGCACAAGTCAACTTTTGTCGTGTACCTGATTCCAAAGAAAACATCCGCAAGTGCAACCCCTAGTGAGAATGATGTATATATTTCCATCCCTAATGACTAATTTCGATTTCGGAAACTTTCTTTATTGCTTTTAGAAACTAAAAAACCCTTGGTTTGTAAATTTACTAGTTCCTTAAGTTGACTTACCAAAGTCACAGGAAACAAGGAAAAGGGAAAAAAAAGATGTTGGTGAGCATATGTACACAACTCTTACACCTTTGACCAAAAAACAATTTGAGCTTTTTCACTTTTAGTTTTTTCTTATATCACAATGTCAATATGCAAAACAAAATAAAATGCACAGCCATAATTTTAAGAGAATACAAACTCATTCTCATCTGCAAATTTAAGATATATACCTTGTCGCTAATTGCATCTTGTATAACTACTATATATGTAGAGATAGAGCTGATAATTTCTCCAGTGCTGGTCTTTGTGTCAAAAAAAGTAACATCTTGGCTCAAAACAGATTTTAAATATTGCATTCTCATGCGAGCTGATTGTCGCTCCCCTTTTTGCATCCAACATTTGACCTCTACATAAATCCATACAAAATGCTTATTTTCAGCTATTCAACACTGTAGATTGTTTGTTGGAAGGAAAATGATACAAAATATCAACTACTCTAGAAGGTATAGGCCATGTGTTCAGTTGACGTATTTATTTTAAATTATAAAACCAAAAATATAAATAAAAAATTGAAGTGAACTTTAACTAAGTTCGGGTATGAAAACCCCTTGTCTAATATTCTCTTTTTACTTGCAAAATGTTCAAACCAATAATCACACACCAAACCATGACAAACAAAACTTGTGAATTGGATTGGAACATACCAAACCATCCTGATACCATGATGACAAGTCGCAAGTAGAAGAACTAGAGAGCGTGCTACAAAAGTTGCTAGACAAATTAATTCTATATGCTCAAACTTTAGTTCAGAAAAAGTGCAATTCTAAACTGTCTTTTTCTCTTGTTACTTGGAAAGGACTGAAATTGGTCTAGGCATAGAACAACTGAAACCTTCAACATAACAAAAGTCTCAATCATACAAGAAGGTTACAAGCATGTTATATAGGGAAACATTATGTTCACTATTAAATAAAAAATTATTTATTAAGAAGGAGAGGCTACTAAAAATGAACAATTTTACAATATCCTGCTTTCTTGACACTCGAATACTATTTTTTTCCGATTAATTTTAAGTGTGGCATAATATATATTTCCTGTGCTAAAAGCTAGTTAAGGCTGTTTGTGAACGTTCTCGTGAGATTTCCAATGAAGTGTCATTATCATATCCACATTTGAGGCATCAATGTGACAATGACTTCTACCTCAAATAAACTGAAAGGAATTCGCATGGAAAGAACAATTTAGAATGCAAAAATTGGAGTATCAAAAACACTTATAGACCCTATCTTCCCTTCATAAGCCTACAACTGCATTTTAAAAAGTTAAAATGAAGTAAATGTCTTATGAATTATCAACATATAAATTTGTAAATATAAATTTCTGCAAGCTATGAAAATGGCAATAAAAAATATGAGTCCTAGATGATTTTAGCATTCTAGCAACAAAATATTCTAACCAAGAAGACATAACACTGGTGTATTGGTTGGCTTCTACATCCTAGATATTTGTTAAAATGTAAAGTTTGATTCCATGACTCCATACTTTTTTCACCTATCATCATAAAAAACTGATACCTACATAATACCAACAAAATTGCAACACAACATTATCATCACTAACATAGCATAACTTTACTTTCCCTTCAAACTTCTTATCATGGATATTATTCCCATAGTATCTCTTGAAGGTGGAAAGCTTGATTTTTTCCTTAATCATCTATTTGTTAATCATATATTCTGTACATTTGATAGAGTGTTTGAGAATGGTGATTACAACTAATCACTCGGAAAGTTGGAGATGTGCATCGAATTGCTCAAAACAGAAGCATTCAAACAATGTAAACCAACAAGGTGTTGAATGCGCATTAAAAAGCATTAAGATCGTAATGTTAGTAAGCAAGCACTTATAAAGACAGCTTTGATCATGTGCAGACTCCGGTCTAATTTTGGATCATCATAACAAGCAAGAATTTAAAGGAGGCTTACTTTCAAATTTATGAAAGGCAAACTAGTCACAGAAGACAAAGGAATCCCATCTCAACCCCCACCATGCATACACTCACCCAACTTAGAAAAAAAGAAAGATTGAACTGAAAACTGATTTGGTTATATTTTATACTTGACTTAAATTGGATGCAAGGTATGATTACGAAGTTCTTGCTGTCACAGTACCCTATACAGCACTACTTTAAAGGATAAGACCTGCCCTCCTCTAAGAGCCTGTAAAGAGGAAATGATAAGCTTTTACCATTTTACGTTCATTGTCTCTTGACTTGCTTTGAATGAAACATTTTAAGCAAAAGTAACTAGGAGAGTACAGCGGTTCACATGCAATGTGATCATCAAAGTTTCTTCAGAGGCCGGTACATACTTCCCAGCACCTAGCGAGAGTATGAGTGCATAATAGGCATGGATTTATATTAGAGCTCTAAGCTTCACAAGTCGAAAACGAAATGAAGTTACTTCAAAATAACAAAAGTTCACATGATTTAAGAAAAAAAATTCCTTCACCAATTAGTACTGTGTTTTACCTTGGAACAGGGTATATGACTTACAACCCACCATTATTGGTTAGAAAGTGCAACAATATATACGTATAGCCTATTAATATTCAAAAAATTGCTGATATGGACAAGCATGAAATTTTAAGTAATGGCCATGCATGATTCCAATACAAAGCAATAGAGCTCCATGAATACTGAACCCTAGTTTAATTAATGGTCATGCACAAATCCAATTTAAAGCAGTGAACCTCCAGAGTCCACACAAACTGAACCATGGGAGTGGTAGCGGGGTCAAAGATATAAGATAAGATCCTACAACAAAGCTTTATATTTAAAAAGGACAAGGAATGAGGGAAGAGGAGATTATTGAGGTGAACTAAGTTCAATGACTCGAAACATTGGTTATCGATGACAGCTTATCATATAAACTACAACAACATGGGAGGAGCAGCAAGTCCAAAGATGTAAAGATCTTACAACAAAGCATAATGTTTTTAAGGAGGAGAAGGAAGAAAGAATGTATATTTGCACCCCAAAGTCTGCTTCTTGAGTGGCAAAGCTTTTTGTATAGGATGGTACCGAAACCGCTAGCAATATTAGGACTAGATTCTGACACATCAAAGTGGGGACTTGCATCCCAAAGTCTACTTCTAGATTACCATAGCTTTTGGTGTAGATGATGCCTCATAAACCAGCTCTGTAAGATGGCATCAAAACTACCAACAATGACTATATGCTGACACATCAAATTGGATACTTGCATACCAAAGTCTGGGTATTAGGTATATATGTTAACACATTAAACCGAGGACTTGCATCCCAAAGTCTGCTTCTAGATTAGCATAGTTTTTGGAGCATATAATGCCTCATAAACCAGCTCTATAAGATGGCACCAAAATGGCCCAACAATGACTATATCTTGACACATCAGCCTAGAGACTTGCATCCCAAAGTCAGCATATTATGACTATATGCTGACACATCAAGCTAGGGACCTGCATCCCAAAGTATACTTCTAGATTAACATAGCTTTTGGTGCAGATATTTCCTCATAAAACAACTTTATATGATGGCACCAAAACAACCAACAATGACACATTAACCTGAACAAGTCAACCTGGAGACTTGCATCCCAAAGTCTGCATATTAGGAATATATGTTGACACATCAAACTGGGGACTTGCATCTCAATGTCTACTTCTCAGATCAAAAAGAAGACAAGTTTATAGAACATCAAATACCAAGCCCAGGGACATTTACCAACATATAGCTCTACCATCAACAAGATTATAACATGGTCTTTGAAGAAATCCAAAGAAGCAAATAAACAAAAATAAAATCCACCGAAACCCCTCAAAAATCCTAACAAAACCACTGATATAGCCTAAAATTCTGAACTTTGTACATTTAAACCTACTCAACCATCACAAAACCACTGATCTAGCCTAAAATTCCAACACAAAATAGAACCGATCTATCTATTGTTTGGCAGCTAACCGGCCTACTGCTTCAAAGAGAGCATTGACATGCCGATTCACATAGCGCTTTGTGTGAAGGCACTTAATAATGCTCAGCAAATAGCAGAGCCCAATGTTACAAAATTATCAATATTGAAATAGTGTGCACAAACCCATCTAATCTATCTACCGTTTGGCAACTAACTGGCCTATAGGTTAAAGAGAGCATTGACATGCCAATACTATGTGAAGGAACTTATTAGTGCTCAGCTAATAGCAGAACAAGCCCAATGTTACATAAGTATCTATATTGAAACAGTGTGCAAAAACCCATTACACAAAATTTACGACAAGAATGGGAGTTACAGAACAAACCCTAGGCTACAGAGACCTACCATGAAAACACCCCATCCAGAGGACCATTGAAGAATACTTGAACCAAAAATAACGTGTCTATATGTGACATCAGAAACCAAAACTATTGCATAAAACTGCATATTCAGGTCATTTTTAAAAACACTAGAAATTCGCAACCTAGGAAAAAACCACCATGAGATAGAAAAACTGTATACTGCATATTCAGATTGCAATTACAGACGTATTAGAACCAGATTTTCCGCTTCGATACAACTCATCGAGAGCAACAGAGATGTAGATCAAAAACCAGACAGAGTTTACATAACATCGAAATACCAAGCCCAGGGATAGTTACCAGCATATAGCTCTACCACCAATAGGATTATTACAGAACCAAAACATAAGACCAATTGCAGACAAAAAAACCTTAGCGTAGCATCATATTGCCTATCTCCTCCAGCTACCACCATCAGAATCACCACCACCATAACGAGAACCGCCACTGCCACCATAGCTGCCACCGCCAATGGACATGACCATGAGAATCCGAGAGATTAATACACAAATAATGGCTTTACCTTGGATTCCACGATTTTTCCCTAGGGGCTGAAAGCCTCCTGCAGGCTTCTGTCATCAGTAGACCATGCAAGACCTCCAACAAAGCATCAAAACTCAACATCTGCTGAAGCCATCTTCTCAGACTGAAGTTTAAGAAAACTTGACATAATAAGAGAGAGCAAGAAACCACTAACACAGGACCAGATCCAGGACCAAAACCAAAAACGAATAGAACCAATACGAACCAGGGACAGACCACCCCATAAACGAGTGAGAAAGTAGGGTTTGGGCTAGACAAGAATGGCGCCACGCTAATATGGGCCTTAAATTTGGAGTGAGGCATCACAACTGTCTGTTCATCCCAAACCCAACCGAGAAAAATGAAAGAACATCGAGTTTCTGCAAACCGTTTCTGCAACGAATTGGTAACCACCTTGATCAAATGACTCAACCTTCTGCAATTGTCTAACATATAATCTTGTGGTTCATAAGATGACAAGCGTGAAAAAAGGGGAGTTTATTTAAGAGGGAAACACCTTATGGCATAATAACTTTATTCTTAACTTTTATGTCTAATCCACGATAAAATATTATGATTTAATATTTTAAACAAATATTTATTTATATCTTGAAAAAATATTAATAATATTAAATATTTAGAGAATAAAATAAAATAATAAAATAATTTGTATTGTACTAAATACTTTATAATTTAACATGACCACTTTATAGTTTAATATGGGAGATGTTGTAATGGCTATAAATTAATGTAAATATTTAAATATTAGTTCAATATGAGGAAATGGTGTAGTGGCTGTAAATGACTCTAAATGGTCTACCCTATCAAGGTGTAAATGACTCTAAATGGTCTACCCTATCAAGGTAGGTCTCGGTTGTCTTGTTTGTTTGGTAAAATATGCAACTATATGTATTATGCTTTTGATAAAACTTAAAATAAGAATATTTATTTGTGAAATTTCTATAAATATAAATAATGTTATTAGGAATCAATATAAATCAATTTAACAAAAGTTTAGAGGAACCAAATTTTTCAAGATGCAATTTTTTTTCAAGTTTTATACTCAAAATAAGATTTACATTTTTAAAGGTTTGATCTATTTGCTAACTTATTAGATAGGGAATTATGATGAATCTATTCTAGTTTATCTATAATAGTAATGTTTCAAAGTTAAATTTTCTATGCATAATACATATTTACTTGGTCAATATATGCTATATGTTGTAAAGATATAGAAATTAAGATATATAGGACTTTACATGTTCCTATAAATGAATAGATATAAAATCATGAATAAATTTTCTTTTCAAGTTTTATACTCAAAATAAAATTTACATTTTGAAATATTTGATTTATTTCCTAACTTAATAGATTAGGAATTTTATTGAATCTATCTTAGCTTATATGTAATAATAATTCCTTAGACATAAAATGCTGATGTAGTTGATCAATAATTATATTATATTTATACTAATTTATACATAATAGTAATGTATTATAAATCAATTTTCTATGCATCATAATATTTACATTGTCAATATATGCACAATATATAAAAATTAAGATATATAAGATTTTGCAACAAATCACCCCTTGGAGGATTGTCTGCTCATCTTCACATTTTCTTTTTTACCTTAGACAAAACTTCCAAGATGTTTAGCTAAAATTGCGCAAAAATAAAAGTAAAAAAAATAATAACTTCAACAAAAAAGAATTATAATAAAAAGTTGGAAAATGATTAACTTAAGCTTAATTTCTATATGTGTTGGAGCTTGGATGTAACTGTTAGAATATTTAAATGTAAATGAAAGTAAACTCATAGTAAGTGTAAATGCAAATGCCATTTCCTGTGGAAGGAAGCATGGTTACTAAATAGTGAAAATATTACAATATTCTTTCCAACTTTTAGGGTTAAGGATTTTTGTATAGAAACTAAATTAGTGATTTTGTTAAACACACATGGGGAGCGAGAGCAAATAGAAAGATAAATCATGTGAGTACAATTTTTATTCACAAATGATACATATTTATAGTACATGTGGTGACTGTTGGGATTCACATCCCAAGGTCCCTTGGACTGCTTTGTCCATTCGTCTTCCACACTAACCCATTTAGGATTAGGTGTCCAACATTGCTTAAGTAAACTAGAATGACGTTCTTCTTTTCATAAAATGCAAAATGAATCTTTCACATAAAGCACTTTAATGAAAATTTTCCCAATTCCGAACAAACAAGCATCGATCAAACCCAAAGCATGATAAATGAAACTAAAAGCAACTTCTTCCCTGAATCGAACAAACCCAACACATAATTGCTTCAATCGACAAACCAAGCAATGTAATCTATGCTTGGAAAGAGAAAAGAGACACTCGAAATAAGAGAACAGACAAGACTCCTTCACTCATTCAGTTGAAAATGAAGCAAACAAAGCATCCTAGTCACTTATGGGAGGAAGAAGGGAGTCCGAGGGTCAAGACACACTGGCACTAGAATGGGAGAAATTCTATTTTTTTCTTAACTCAGAGACCGGAGTGATTGCCTAACTGACAACTAGCATTGATAGGCATGATTGACACAACTCACCAGTACTACAACTAGCGCTGAAGGCCTGATCGACGTGACTACCTAACTAACAATTAACGTTGATTGAGGGATTCAAAGAAAAAATAAAAAATAACTTCACACAGGGCCAGTATTAACATATCAGAGGGTGTGCTAAACCAAGCAAGCACCCAAAGCAATCTAAATGAAGCTTTCTAGTCAGGGAGAAGATGATCTAAACATCTTACAAGGCATAAATCAAGAGAGCAAGACACATTGGCCAAGATTTGGGGTGAACCCTAATCTTCACTTACAGGCATCGACACAACTACCTAACTGAAAACAAGTGCCAGAGGGAGGTCGATGCGACTTTTTCTCAGCATATCGTGCTGATCAGCGTGACTGTCAGCAAATTAAGCACGCTGAGCGAGGAAGACAAGAAAAAAATAAAAATGTCCAAAATTTGAGACAAGACTTGCTATTATGAATTTCAAACCCAGACCAGTAAGCAAAGGAAAACAAATAGAACTAAAGGGAAATTGCGAAACTAGAAACGTTCACACAAAATGCTAAAATTCCAAGCAAACAGACAGAAGGATTGGGTCCCCAGTATGGTTGCCAATTTGTGGTGAAGTAAAATTATGAGTGCGGACACAAAAAATTCCTCAAGCCCAATAATGGGTCTAGCCACAACCGATACATTCTATGGAAGATTTCCTTAGGTTAGAACCAATTAAGAGAGCTTACCTCTTAGTACACTTATCTTGTTTGATGACGTCCTTTCTTGCTTGCTCCAACTATCTCTCGTTTCCTTCTTAAAACACGTGAAGCAAGTAAACAACTTCAAACAACAACCATGATAATAGACAAATTGTAATTCAACCTACTTGAAAAGTCAAGAAACATCAAGCCATGAACGTGTAAGACAACACAACATGTATGAAATCAATCGATAGTTGCATATATATTGAATCAAGAAGAGATTACAACCATCATCTTGACATTTCTGTTCTCCTCCGACAAAACCAGGTTCCCACACACTTTTGCTAACATTCCATGATGGCCTCAACAATGATAGCTTTAAGGCTCTTCCCTTTAAGCTTCACACTAAACCAAATTCACACTTCCCCCTCACACAACTAGAGAGATATAACTAGGAATAGCTTATTGTTTACATTAACACTTAACAATAACACTATCTTGTGCTTGGGAAAAAGGGAGGTTTATATAGGATGAATGGACGGGAGATGGATCCTCTTCTCATGGGAGAAGGTCTTATGTCTTGAGGTAGTTCCATCCTTATAGGGGAAGGGAGCCAAAACTGACATCCGTGACCCCATCTGGCCAAACCATTGACCAAACTTCCATTACGAAGCTTCTAGAGCTGGAAGCTTTGGCTCTTTATTTAAAAAACTTTCCATAAGAGGATTGACGCGAATGGAACAAATTTCAGTCACTCTGGTTGGCGCTAGGCATAGTGTTAATCCTTTCTGTAGAAATTTTGAATAATATGACACTTATTCATAGATATTATCCTGATTATACACTATTTGTGGAATCATGCATAATACATAACCTCCTCTATGTTGATCATCAATTTTGCGGAATTAAGAAACAATCGCATGTGCACATTGAAGCATCAATCACACATATTAACCCAATATGTACTAGAGAAAGCATACAAATCAAAACCCCTCAACTATCTATATATTATATTGATTGTGAAAATGTAACAATACATAGTATAATACTCCTCACAAGTACTCAGCACTATCTCCACCTGTTACACACAAACTAGCTCAGATCTGAATCAATCACTGGCTCAAATCATCTCCGCTGCTTGCCTACCTCCACTGTGCAATCCTGCATGAGAATAGAATGAGAATAGCTGATCCAAACCCGTATTTCCCTTGTGTAACACTACGCAACCCTCATTGGCAATATCAATCCACTGATTGTGCAAATCACACGCACAACTATAGTCACAACTGACAGCTGTCTTGCCCTTTCAATCATCTCTAACACTTGTCTCCACTGAATTTTCCATGCACTAAGTTAACTAATGTATTCCTCAATTGATTCTTGAGTTAATAATTAGTGAATTAATTAATAACTAATTCACATCACTCATCACTAGTGTATTTTTTAGTTAGACTAAATACAACTAGTTCAACTAAGTCAAACTGAACACAACTCCATCAAATCCTCATTCAACTCCACAGAACTCAATCATTGAAGTTCTAACTGAAGTCCTACATGCAATAGCTCAACTAACCCATTAGAAAAGCGTATTTCCTTCTGGTAGTTGCATGTGCCACATTTGTAGCATGAACTGAAGTGCTCCAAGAGAATAAGATAATGTTTATAGTCCAAATATTATTAAGAGCTAATAATATTCAACTGTTCTATTTTTAGCCTGCCAGTCTAAAAATAGACTCCGCCCATATGTCTAAAAATATATGTCCATCTATTTTTACCAACATGACCAATCATCCACAAATAGCATCCTGCAACTCATAGACCATGATCCATATGTCTAAAAGTAGACTTTGCGCCAAAATAGCCTGCGGGACCACTTAGTGAAGGCGACTTCTTTTCACTAAGCTCCATCATCTTGTTGCATTTTAAACACTCCCTCTCAACAAGATATGGATTATCTGCAACCCCTATCCTGCCTCTGTGGTATTCGAATTTTCTCCTGGTGAGCGCCTTCGTCACGATATTAGCATCCTGATCCTCTGTGGGAATGTATGAAAGTAACATGATTGTCCGCTGCACACAATCTCTGATATGATGGTACCCGATGTTGATGTGCTTGGATCTATCTTGAAATACTGGATTAGCTGAGAGTTTAATGCAACTCTAGTTATCACAATAAATCACAGTAGGCTCCAAGTGTGACCTGAACAACCCGACCAGGATCTTCGTCATCCATATAGCCTCGCATGCAGCCAAACTTGTTGCCATATACTTGGCCTCTGCTAAACTGAGTGCCACGTATCTCTGCTTCCTTCTATACCAAGAAAATTTTGTCGACCTGATACTAAAGATCCCTCCAGATGTGCTCTTTCTGTCCATTGGGCTCCCTGCCCAATCTGCATCCGTGAAGCCACATAGCTTCACCTCATCCTCCTGTCTGTATCACAATCCATATCCCAACCGTGCCTCTGAGTAACCAATACATGCTTGCCTGCTACTAGAGCTTAGTGCTTAAACATAGCTTGTGAAACCTGGTTACGACATAGCATATATGTCGTGTATTGACCAAGATACATAAGAAACCCAACCAAATGTCGATAAACAGTGGCCTCCACTACCTCCGCTGAAGTAGCATCCTCCTTCCTCCAACCTCCAGGAAGAGGAGTATCAACAGGCTTGCAGCCATGCATGTTGAACTTCTCTAGTATCTCCTAGGCATACTTACCCTGAGAAACAAATAGTCCATCACTGCGCTGCCAAATTTCCAATCCCAAGAAATAATGAAGGAGGCCCAAGTCCTTCATCTCAAACTCTCTAGCAAAATCCTCCTTGCATGAAAGTATCAATAGCTCATCTCCTGTCAAAATAAAATCATCTACATAAAGTACAATGACCAACAACTTACCCTCCACCACAATCTGGTATAGGTTAGGATCCGCCTCGGACTTAGAGAATCCAAGTCCAGTGAAATAACTATCTATCTATGTGTACCACGCATGAGGTGCTTGTTTCAACCCATATAGCGCTCTCTTGAGCCTGCACACATGCGACTCGCTGCTGAAGATCTCGAAACCTTCGGGCTGCTCTATGTACACCTCCTCCTCAATGACTCCGTTGAGGAACGCAATCTTCACATCCATCTAATGGATGTGCCACCCCATCTGCACTAAGAGAGCAAGAATCGTCCGTATGGAAGAATACCTTGCGATAGGTGCAAAGGTCTCCTCATAATTGATCCCCTCTATCTGTGAGAAGCCTCGGGCAACAAATCTTGCCTTGCACTTCTCCACACTCCCGTTAGCTACCTTCTTCACTTTGTAGATCCATCTCGAACCCACCACTGATTCCCCCTCCGGTCTTGGGACAATCTCCCATGCACTGTTTCTGACAATCGAATCATACTCTTCCACCATGGCATCTACCCATGC